>JAADXR010000222.1:0-45935 GCA_023337935.1 Elongisporangium anandrum | reverse complement strand
TGCGTAGACGCTCATGGGCGGCACGTCCTTCGTGACGACGCTGCCGGCGCCGATGACGGATCCGCGTCCAATGCGCACGCCCGGAAGGACGATGGCGGCGCCTCCGATCCAGACGTCCTCCTCGATCACGATGGGCTTGCCGTCCTCCAGTCCCTCGGCTCGAACTGCCGGACTCAAAGGATGCCTGGCCGAGTAGAGCTGCACGTTCGGGCCCATCAACGTGCGCGCGCCGATGCGGATTTCGCACGTGTCCAGCATGATGCAGTTGAAGTTGATGAACACTCCGTCCGCCAGGTGGATGTTGTAGCCGTAGTCGCAGCGGAAGGGTGCCTCAACGATGCACTCGTCCCCCACGGACCCAAGCAGTTCCTTGAGCACGCTCGTGGCCGTGGCGTCACACACGCCGTGGTCGTTGTAGCGCTTGGTCAGTACGCGCGCGTGGCGGCGCTCGGCCAGGAGCGTGGGGTCCATGCAGTTGTACAGCTCCCCACGCAGCATCTTGCTCTTCATGGTCTCTCGCGACGCCATTGCCCTTGAAGGCCAATTGAAGAATGAGCTACCTTGTTGAAGGTATTCACTGTAATATATTATGTTGACACGTGGGGCATCTACTGACCAGACGTCGCGTCCTCTGGGGAGGCCAGCACGCGCACCATCTGCGCCATGCCGCCGTCCGAGTGCGACGCCACGTGGCAGTGCGTCAGCACGCGGCCGATCATGTGGTCTCTCGGCGTGAAGCGGATCTGCACGTTGGACTTGAACAGCGGGATCGTGTCGCGCCACTCGCCGCGGGCGAACAACAGGTTCTCCGGGTCCAGCGTCGTGTCGAAACCCGTGATCTGGAAATGCGCGCTGTGCATGTGGAACGGGTGGTTCATGGTGTGGCACGAGCCGTCGGGCATGACCATGGCTTTCATGCCGCCCATGGCCATGGGCGCCTCCGTGTGCTCAGCCATCTCGGTGCCGAAGTCGATGCCGGCTCGTGGCACTGGCGTGTGGGCGCTCTCGTCGCAGGGCGGGCCGTAGTCGCGCACCGAGAGCTCCCACTCCTGCAGCTCGTCCACGACCATGGAGTAGTTGATGAACTTGTGCTCGAACGACCGCTGGTTGACGCCGTAGCGCGTGCCCTGGTCCGGGTCCTGCCACACGGAGAACTCGTAGTTGTACCTGTTGGTCTCGGGCACTGCGACTGCAGAGGAGGACGCCAGCAGCGCCGTGTCCTGCATGTACTCAGGGCGTCGAGGCAGCGTCGACGGCACTGCCATGGCCACGACGCTGTCCTCCTCCAGCACCCGCAGCGACACAATGTTCTGCGTCGGTGCTCGATGGTGGTTCACTTTGCCCAGCAGGTGGTTGCGCGTGGGGCTGGCCTCGGTCTTGACGAAGAACGTGCCGCTTGTGGAGCACGTGACAGCGACGTCTGCCCTGCCACCAGGCGGGATGACTACCACGGGCTTGCGCACTGGGCTGTCGAAGTAGATGCCGTCCATGGACAGCACGTGGAGCTCGCATCCCGGCGCGACCAGCTCCGCGACGTTGTTGGCGATGGCGTTGAGGAACCGCAGACGCTTGAACTCGGTCAGGCGCATGTGGATCTCAGGCAGATACTGCCCGTTGACGTAGACGTGCAGCAGCGACGTGTCGTTCAGAGGCGAGTTGGCGTCCACGCGCAGATCCACAGGGAAGGCCTCGTCGTCCTCCTCGTCGTCCTCACCGCTGTCGTACTGGTTCTTGAGAGCGTTCACAATGCAGTCGTACTGCGTGTGGCAGTTCTCCACGCAGATGCCCTGCAGGATCAGCACCAAGTCCTCCATGGCGTCGATCTCGCTCGGCAGATCGCCCGGCCGGTCCACGACTACCAGCATGCCGGCCATCATGCCGTTCAGATGCGCGTTCACGAGGCCGTGCGAGTGCGGGTGGTACCAGAAGGAGCCCGCCGGGTGGTCCGGACGGATCTCGTACTCGTACAGCAGCGCTTCGCCCGGCTCGATGTTCCTCAGGATGTTGTCTGCGTGGCCCTTGGGCGAGACGTGCTGCTCACAGAAGCGCTGTCAGTCAGCCGTCAGCATCGCTATGTAACGGTCATGGATCACGTACCAGTCCGTGCATGTGCACGTTCGTGACGTTGGCGGCGCCTTCGCCCAGCTCGTTCACGACGCGCAGCACGAGGCGGTCGCCTGGACACACCGCGATGGTGGGCGCCGGGATCGCGCCGTTGTACGAGCGCGTGTTGAAGCCCACGTAGCGACTCTCGAAGCGGTCGAAGCGCACGGCCAGCGTCACGTTGAGCTCACTGGGCTCGGCCTCCACCATCCACGGCCGCGAGCGCTTGAGCGTCGAGTTCTGGAAGGACTTGGTCATGGAGCGCCAGCGCTGCACGCACTCGGACTCGATCAGCTGCGGCTGCGCCAGCGGCAGGTAGTCGTCATGTGCTGCGACTGGCTGCGTGGGGCCCAGCAGAGCCACGGCGGCCACGGCCACGGACACAAAACGCCGCATGTGCATCATCATGACGGAGCTGTTCCGGCGGACACGCGGGGTGGCATGATGCCGTCACGGCAAAGGCGGCCCGGAGACGCCTGCTGGCGGATGGGAAGAGCGGATAAGCCAATGACAGCGCAGAGATTATCCAGTGGAGACATATTAACCAATGGAAGGATAGAAATACGTAAAACAGCTGGCATGGCGGATTTGCGCTGGCTCACTTGGGCAACAATGCGAATGTGAAACTGAACCCCTGGCCGTACAGTGACTCTCTTTTGTAGGCTGTCGCCTCTGTGACCAGAGAGACTGAGTATGCACTCTTGAGTATGAGACCAAAGGCCGCACGTTGCGTCATGGCAACCACCAAAGCGTAAAAGCTGACGTCAGTCGCACCTTGCATTTGTGTACAGAAAGCAGGCTCTGGGTTGATTGGGTCCGATACAAAATACGTTCGAATGGTGATAAGTTGTCTTTATTTATATGCGTACCGTATTGAGTATCCACAATTGCAAACTGTGGAATACACACCGCCACCCGTTCTTTCCATGAGGCGAGACCAGATGGATATGCATGTTTTTCCGCCGCCCACAGCAGCAATCCCCAGCCATAGCATGCCTCTTTGGTGAGTGCAGGTCCTGCGCAAATTCAACTGGATTTTTAGCTCTCTTTCTCTAGTGTACCGTCCAACGCTAGACGGTGCGCGCTAAATCCCATCTCAAACTGTTTGCAGCTCTGAACTCACCAGTTTCCATCCACTGGACGCAGCGCTTTCCTGGAACAGGTACGGCACGGTAAAATACATACAGTGGTACCAATACTCAAGGCTAACTGTACCCACGGCAAAAAGAAAACCGGCAGAGCGCTAGAGTGATGGTCGAATCCGCCTTCCTGCCCACCGGCCGCCATTTTCTCTTCGTATGCGGTCGCAGTACAACTCGATGGACCTCTCGCCGAGCCGCCGCGAGCCCCTCATCGTGCCCGGCTCCGCGTCGCTGGACGCCATGGCCTCCGGCTGTATGGCCGTGTCCCTGCGCGTCGTCTCGGCCGTGGACCTGCGCCCCATGAAGAAGGGCATCACCAGCAATCCGCTCTGCGAAGTGGCGCTCGTGCACGACGACGGCCACGCGCGCTACCACTCGGAGCGCTCGTACACGTGGGACGCCACTGCGCGCACGCCCAACAGCAAGATGAGTCGGTCGTTCGCCGGCCAGACGCAGCAGCAGCAGCACAAGGAGAAGGACAAGCTCAAGGGCTTTCGCACGCCCATCGTCAAGAGCTCTCTCAATCCGATCTGGAACTTCGACGTGGACTTCGGCGACGTGGACACCGAGAGCGTCGTGGGCGTGTGCTTCACGGTACGCCACGTGGAGAAGTTCGGACTCGTGAAGAAGGACATCGGCCAGCTCGTGCTGTCGCTGCGGGAGGTCATGGACCTGTGCATGGTACGTAACCACTTGGCTCCTAATGGCGAGGACGCCTGATACTGACGTGAATGGGTCTGTCGTGACAGCAACCGATGGGCGAAGGCACGTTCCACCTGAATCCGACGCAGGAGATGACCATGCATGAGCAGCACGAGGTAAGCTTGCTGCGTTCCCAGTCGCCCATGCAGCGTCTGGTCCTGACATGATCTCGTCAATGCTGTAGGAATCGACTAGCCGAAAATACGGCATGCTGACGCTTCGGTTCAACAACTACGGCGTCACCAGCACGCCTGCGCAGGGCGACTACACCACTGTGAAGGCCATGCGGCCGTCCAGTATGATTAAGACCGTGGTGGCCCACGAGGACAACTTCAGCATGGACCAGGAGATGCCCAAGCACGACATCCGGTCCGAAGTGCTGCAGCTGCAGCAGTTCCACCAGGCGCGGCCTAATCCAGGCGAGACGTGGTTCGCCATCAACGCCCAGTGGATCATCGACTGGCTGCTGTTCGTGTCCAAACACAAGGGCGCCAACCAGTACGACCCGGGCGCCATCGACAACATGCCATTGATTTCAGACGACCTGATGGACGGCACGCTGCAGATCCGTACGGATCTGGTCATCAAGAAGGACTTCCGCCTCATCAACAGACGCAGCTGGGAGTTCTACCAGAGCAAGTATGGCGGCGGTCCAGTGCTGCAGGTCAAGATCCCACGCGAGTGCGCCAACACATCGGAATGGGTGGCGTCTCTGCGGCTGCATGAAGTGGCACGCGTGGGCAGTGGCTACATGGACTCGGACTCAGACTGAGTCAGCCTTCGAAGGGAAGAGGGAGCTAGTTGGATGTACAATCGTGTGAGTTTATTTAATAAACAGCAAAAGGATCAAAAACTCTGAAGCAACACAAACAGGAAGAGAGAGATGGCTCACGGGTGGCCCAGGCGCGACGGGCGGTGGCTCGAGAGCTCGCGCTCGATCTCGCCGTCCAGGTCCAGATCCAGATCGCCCAGCGAGACGTCGGCCGTGGGGTCGTTGGCGTCCGTAGACGTGGATCGCATGGGGTTAACGAGCACATTGCGACGGAGACGCTCCCACTCGTCCGACGAGCGCTTCTTCTTCATGAGCAGGTCGCGCTTGAGGCGCTGGAAGGACGCGATGGCCGTGTTGGACGAGATGGAGGCCTTGACCTCCGGCAGATACGACGGCAGACTTGCGTCCATGCAGATGGCGTTGCAGCGCAGGAAGAAGTTGCGCCAGAAGGTCTCTTCCGACACGACGAAGGCGCTCGACTGGACGATGCTCGCGTACATCTCGCGCAGGTTGGGGTTGGTCAGCAGCAGCTCCTTGGCCACGGCTTGGTATCTCTGTCCATCCGACGTCAGATAGAGGCTCCAGAGCAAATGGACAGAAGCGAACGCACCGCTAGTTCGAATGAATACTCTTCGTCTCCACCGGCAGCCTCCACGAAAGTGCGGCGGTAGATGGCCATCTCCATGATCTTCTCCTTTACGGCCGCCATCTCTTCGATCTCTCCGTTCTGTAGAAGCAACGTGCATCAGTACCTTGCTCTTTACTGAGAGCAATGGTGACGTACATCGCCTCGGATCTCCCATGGAAGCAGCGGCGATGCAGCTGACGCTTCGGCCGCACTGGCAGTCGTGGTCTTGGGTGTCGCACTTGGCTCGACCTGGTCTGCGTCCGGAGTGGGTTCTGGGGACTCACCAGAGGAGCGCTCGCCTGCCTTGGTTACTGAGAGCTGGAGACACGGGAGCGCATGGTCAGCAAACAGGACGACGCTAAAGAGGTTAGGAGACCGACCGACCGACCGACCTCGTCATCCGTGAGCGTTCTGGAGCGGCCCAGCGCCGTGAAGGAGTCTCTGGCTGAGCTGGCCAGTGTCCACGCCATCGCCCTGATGTCTGTTCAGTCCACAAGAACAGCCATGAGTCTCTTTCCTCCGTGATTCGCAGGCCATGGAGAGAGTCCGCACTCTGCGCCGCCATGTTCCCAAAGGAGTCGGAGGGATTGACACAATCCTCCAGATCGCTTCCAACACAGGACGGCCTTTTGTTTGAGGTGATCTGGGACAGTTATGTGAGGTACAGTACCGCACGGGACACAATGGTAAAGCATCTGGAATACGGGGTTAGGGTTACGGACTTGAATTTATTTATTTTCTTCCGTCATAAAATATTATCTGCTCAGAAGATCACGAAGCTGGATTTGACAGTACATATTATACAGTTTTCAAACCAGAGAAAAAAGAAAGAAATGATTTACGAGTTTCCTCAAATTTGTGCTTATGTGGCTCAGTTCGTGTTGGGTGAACCAGTTGCAGTCAGAAGAGTATTTTTAACGGGTCTGGCCGTTGGTTCGTTGCCACCCAATTCCAATGCAACCCATCTCCAGATATAAGTGGATGGGCAGTGTGACCTAAAATGCACCTGTTCTTAAACCAGTACATTTCAATCATCATCGGGGGTACAAGACGTTTCGGTCGCCCATGTCGATGGTTCATACCTCCGGATCGTGATCAGCTACTTGGCTCACGCGGAGCAATGGAGACCGGATGGAAGGAGTCACAGATTGATTGATGATGCATCCAGTATCAATCCTCTGTATGTTTGATCGACTTTCTGGCGGGTCGGTCCCTGGTTCAACAGAATGTACTGATTTAGTGTATCAGACCGAGAACGCCCCACCTGTGGGTACACACGGGCGATAGTGAAAACCTATGGAACAAACGCCTCATCACTCTCGATTTCTTCTCGATCGCCATCATGCAAGCGCTCTCGACCTCTCTGGCCACGGCGCTGGCACTGCTGGCGCTGGCCGTAAGCTGCGTCTCGGCAGTCACGACGGTGACTGCGCTGGGCACGAGTACGTCTGCCTGCTCTCGTCTCTCCCTCCTCACTCGCCCTCTCACGCTCTCTTTCTGTCGTTAGACTACATCTCGGACGGCAGCACGACCTACTGCTGGCACATCCCGTTCCCCACGTCCGAGACCAAGCTCAATGAGTCCGACCGCGTGGACTACTACTCGGGCACAGACGGCTGCCCGCTGCAGATGACCATCACGCTCAGCAGCTACACCGTCAACACGTACGATGTCGTGACGGCCACGTGGACCGTGGTGGCCAACTTCTCGCAGGCCACGGGGGTCAACATGACTCAGCTGACCTACGGCACGTCGAACTCGGGCCTCGTGGCGCAGATCGTGCACTCGAATGTGCACTCGTGCGTCTACGGCACGGGCTGCGACCCGTTCAGTGATGGCGAGCAGCTCGTGGACAAGACCGTCAACCAGGTAGCGAATCTGTCGGACAACCAGGCCACGTTCACGGACAACATCACGTTCCCCACCGCCGGCGACTACTCGCTCCTGGCGCACATCATCATGCCGGATACGAACTCGTCCCAGCGATTTGACTTCGCCGTGTTCCGGGAGCTCGTGGTGAGGGACTCGTCCACCGCCACACCCACGCCCACTACCGCCACGCCCACACCCACACCCACGGCCACGGTCGTGACCACGTCCAGCAGCAGCGGTCTGTCCAGCGGCGCGACCATCGGCATCGTCATCGGCGTCGTGGTCGTGATCGCCGCCATCGCGGTGGCGGTGGTGCTCTACCGACGCAAGCGGAGCCCTGCTGGAGACCAGTACCTCGCGCCTCCAGGCTACGACACGACCATCGAACTGCTGGCAAACTCCAAGAACAACGACGACAGCGCGCAGTGGGGAGGCGGCGGCAGCAGCAACAACAACCCCACGGGCTCCAACGCGTCGACGCAGAACTGGACGGCCTCGGGCACCATCCAGTACCCGCCGCCCAACCTGGACCAGACCAACAGCTCGGACGGATCCTACGCTGGCGGCTCGCAGAACTCCCGACTCACAGGCGGCACCGACTCGCAGTTCCGCGGCACCGCGTCATCAGCGGGCGCGAGCGGGATTTCGGCGCGCCCGCGTCGTGTCGACAGCGACCTGGAGCTGTAATATAAGCTCCATTTGCCATTGCCTAATGATGTTTGTTCGATGGATCGTTCGGTTCTGCAAAAGAAGCTTCGACGCCAGTTAACGCACACAGCGTAATGCGTCGCGATCCGACGGCCTAGGCACCTTACCCATCACTTATCGATCGACAGGCGAAGGTTTCTTGACTCTGGCGACTTGCCGCCCCGTTGTAAATGCCATTCCCGCGAGCATGACGTGTTTATGCTGGCCCAGACCACACGTGACCAGCCTCTGCTTAAGCATATTTTCAAGTGTTGTGTGAGCTTTGACAAAGAAACCGGCTTATGTGACTGCTTGTGACTGAATCGCTGCCTCAGTTGCCTCAAGAGAAGTTTGGGTTTTCAGTACGGATGCCTTGTGACGTTACATTCAGGTGTGCAGCTCTTCCAAACAGATGAAAGACTCGACTGAACTGAAGCGGATTGGATTCAGTCCTTCCTGTGGTACGGTCATTAGCAAGTGTTGCATCCGTTCGCTCTCTATGCTCTTCAGAGCATGCTGCAGTTTGTTTCATAGCCATTGGCATCTGTCGGATACGCTCTTGGCTGGATCTATGCTTCTGTAGAGGTTACGCTTAGGGCGGACTATGTACCAAACCCGAAACCCAGCAAAAACAAGTCTGTGAGTTTACGTTTTTCTGGAAATCCCCAATGTTGTTTCCAACTAAAATATTATTAGTAAAGTCATGCCACCAAGCCAAGCAGCATACAGAGAAACCTAGCTATGAGTTTTAGTTGTATTTATATCCTTGTACACATAGGACCACTGGATTTATGCGGTCGGGATCTTGTGCATCCTTGGAAACTCCATGCTCTCCTTGCGTTAGTCGTGGCGGAGAAGCAGTCGGGGCTGTTCTTTGGCTGACGCGTAAAAACCGTGGCGGAAGCAGCCGGTTCAGCGCACCTCGTTCTCGGCCTCTGATTGGTCCAGCGCTCTCCCCAGCAGGTTCCTGGTCTGTTGGTCTGACTAGAAAGTACCGTGATGGACGCAATAGTTGGGCCGCTCGCATGGAAAGGAGGGCCCACTGTCACACCAGAGAGCATGAGGGCGACGGGCGGGCGGTGGCGGCGAAGGCTGCTGCTGGGGCTCGGGCCGCTGCTGATGCTGATTCGCGTGGCCACGGGTGACTCGGGTGCGTTCCTGCGTCATCATGGGCTTGGTTCTAGGTCTCTGGTCTCACGTGATGTCTCTCCATCAGGCTCGTACGATTACGACGGCAGCACGACCTACTGCTGGCAGGTGGCGTCCTCCGTGTACAGCAACAGCGTCGACAGCTCCGCCGTCACAGCCACGGCCTCCGGCAGCGACTGTCCGCTGCAGCTGGCCATCGCGCTGGACAGCACGGACGTGTACACGGATGAATCAGTGGCCGTGACGTGGACAGCCACGGTGCAGACCGACAGCAACGGCACGTTCGCGGACAACGCCTTCGACATCTCGGAGCTGTATCTGGCGCTGGATCGCTTGTCCCAGAAGGAGGTCGAGATCATCCACTCGCGCCTACACACGTGCGATTCGGGCGTGGACTGCGACCCGGTGCTCCACGGCAGCCTCTCGACCGACAACACGACCAACGTCGTGGGCAACTTCACGGACTCGGAGGCCAACTTCTCCAACACGGAGCTGACCTTCAGCGAGGCTGGCAACTACACCATCCTGGCGCACATCATCCTGCCAGGCAAAGAGCCTGAGCAGCTGCGCTACGACTTCGCCGTGCTCACCACCGTCGAGGTCCAGAGCAAGACCAGCACGACCACCACCACGGCGCCGTACGCCACGACCACCAGCTCGGCGTCCGAGGGCTTGTCCACGCAGACGCTGTGCGGCATCATCATTGGCGGCGTCGTCTGCGTCTCGCTAGTGGTGATCGGCTTTACGACAATGCGAACCAAGGGAGCCAACGCGCCGCTTCAGAAGAGCTCGGCCACGCTGAATGGTCGCTCGCAGGCTCTGAACCGACGCAACAACACCACGCTGTTCGCCATCGCGGGCGACACCAACGACAATGACTTCGCCATGCTTAGCGTGTGCGAGTTCAGCATGAGCACTGCCGCGCAGCCAACACGGGACAACACGTTCCTGTCGGCCATCGCGCGAGGCAAGCCGGGCACTCTCGTGGAGGGCTCCAAGCCCAGTGTGAACTTCGTGGGGCCCATGGCTCCGCAGCATCTGCATCAGGGCGAGGGCAGCGAAGGCTCCGCCAGCATCAGCTCCGACGGGTCTCAACGTACCATCACGCTCGAGACACCCACGTCCACCCGCAACAACGACGGCTCGTACTCCAACATGCTCACGACGCCGTCCTTCTCCGACTCGAACTCCTCGTTCCAATCCGCCGGTACGCACAAGCGACTGCCCATGTCCCACGCGTTCTTCAACGACATCCAGGAAGACGAGGTGCTGGAGGAGCCGGGCCTTGGGGACCTGGACCACCTCGGCATCAGTCGCCAGCTGCCTCCCGCGGCCAACCTGGACGACGTCTCGCAGCGTATCAGGGACCACGCGAACGCCATGCGCTTCGAGCAGGAGAAGAAGGAGACCTCGAAGCTCACCTTCGACGACCTGCGACGCTCGCTCACGCTGAGCGACCTGGGCTCCGTCAAGGGCGGACCCAACTGGCGCCGACACCAGGGCTCGGACGCCAGCGACATTCTCTAGGCGATAAGAGAGGGCGAGGCCGAAGGAAGCGCTCGTTTGATGTCTTGATGTAGATTATATTCTTTATTCCCCATCTTTAGTATATAAAGATACCCTCGCGTGAGCCACGTACGTATATCTCCTGCAGCAGACCATTAAACGCACATACAATCCAATCCATTCGGTCCCCTCCTCACTCCATCACGATCGATGCCAATCAACCAGCCCATGAGGTCGAGAAGCTCCAAATAGGGTTTATTCTAGGTCTAGAAGTTGTAAACCCTAGTCGACTTGGCTCTGGGGCGTACTCTATAACTAGTGGATCCACCAGCATTCGTCCGCTGAGGGTAGGGCTCAACGCTTTGATGATTGGTGGTGTGGGCCAAAGGGCATTGAGCATCAATTGATCTGATCATGGCGTCCAAGAAGCTGGTGAACGACGATGAGCTGGAGGAGAACTGGGTGGGCGAAGCCGTCGAGGCGTCGGATGACGAAGACGTCGTGTCTGTCGGCAGTGAGGACGAGTTCGAAGAGGACTACGATCTGGAGCTAGCGACCAACAAACGCACGCGTGAGGAGGACACTGTGGCTGCTGCCGTCGATGACGAGGCCATGGAGCCCAAAGCGGCCGCTCCCAAGAAGCAGAAGACGCAGGCTGCGCCCAAGCCATCCAAGGGCCTGCACAAGATGACGGCAGCTGAGCACTTCAAGATCGTCAACGACATCTACGCCAAGGCCCGTGGTGGCCAGATGACCAGTCTGGAGCTGGCTGAAGGACTGAATGGTAAGAACTCGCGAAGAGTCTGTCTGGTAATGTGCTGATAGCTAACAGCCTTGTGCTGGTGTGTATAGAGTCCCACTTTGCCGCTCCGACGGGTCTGGGCAAGCACAAGCTGGAGCTCCTGTCAGCGTACATGCACCACTTCCTGCCGCATCTCAAGAAGGAGTTTCTGGGCAAGGGCAAGAAGTACGACAAGAGTCCCTACTTCCTCATCATCTGCTCCTCTGCTCTTCGCGCTGTTGAGGTGCTCAAGTACGTCCTTGCTCTCTATCTGCATTGAGTCTCGCTTGCATTGAGTTCTGACCCTCCTCTGTCTCGTGCAGGCACCTCAACATCTTCAAATGCAAGGTGGCCAAGCTGTTCGCCAAGCACATCAAGGTCACGGAGCAGACCGACGTGCTCGAGCGCCAGTTCCACCCCATCGCCGTGGGCACTCCCGGCCGCATCAAGAAGCTGCTGGAGGTGGACGCGCTGTCGCTCAAGCACACGACGCACGTGATCATCGACATGGAGAAGGACAAAAAGACCATGACGATCCTGGAGCTCAAGGACACGGCAAAGGAGATGGTGGACCTGCTGCAGTTCTACTTCATCCCCAAGCTGCGTGAAGGTCGCATGAAGCTCGCCTTGTATTAATCTCGATATATAAAACCACTCACGTAAAGTCTAAGTCTCTAGAGCGCTAATGCAGAATGATCTAAAAGTGCTTGTTCAGGAAGCTCATGCAGGTCTCGAAGGCCACGAACGTGATCGCGTTGGCCGGGAACGCGCGGATGAGCGACGGCGAGATGCCGCGGAAGAAGCGCGGCATGCCTCCTTCCTGGTAGAGCTGCTTGCAGCAGTCGATCACGCCGTTGTACTGCGGATTGTGCAGACGGTCGGCCTGGATGACTGACTTGACCGTGTCGATGGGGAACACCATGATCCAGTACATGAAGCCAGCGTAGCCTCCGGCCACGGCGATGGACTGGTACGTGCGGATGTGCTCCTTCTCGGGCGTGAGCGTCGGGTCGTTGCGCACGTAGCGCTCCAGCAGGAACTCCTTGGCGCCCTCGTATGCCATAAAGTAGGTCGTGTTGCCCAGCATCTCACGCTGCGCGTAGGGCAGGAAGCCCCGGTAGAGGCCGCGGAGGCCGCTCTGCGAGTACACGTCCTTGACGCACTGCCAGTTGCTGATGCGCGTGCGGCTGTGGCTGTACTGGGTCTACAAGTCCACGACGGCGTCAGTCTCTCTCAGTGGGATCACGGCCTATCCTATTCTACCTGCATGCGGATCTTGATGATCTCAAACGGCGTGTACAGGATCGACTCCGTGAAGCCCGTGGACATGCCGGCCGCAATCAGCGAGTACTGCGGATGGTCCGGGAAGAGCGTCTTGCTGTAGAAGTACCGGTACTGCCCCATGAGGCCGAAGAGCACGGAGGCGCTGGCCACGCATCACGAATCAGTATGCCGCCATGTCCCTCAGGTCCAAGACACGCACTCACCTGATGGCCGATCGGAAGATCTGGGGCGAGGCGCCTCTGTAGAGCGAACTCACGCCGCCCTCCTTGATGCTCTTCTGCAGACAGTCGATCGGGCCCGAGAAGGACCGGGAGCCGCCGCCGTCGTTGCCCTGCGTCTGCATGCGCGCCTTGACGGTCTCCAGCGGGTACCCGGCCACGGCCTCGCAGGCGCCACCGGCGATGCCGGAGACGAAGTTCTTGATGGTGATGGCCACCATGGACTGCTGGCCGCCGTCCATCGCCACGGCCGGCGTCGGGTCTTCGTCCGCAAGCGCCACGATCGGGTCCATGACTTGGGGGATGACGTTGGCTGCTGCCCATGATGCGGCGCACCACTGGCCTGAAGACACACTTTCAGCCAATCAGAGGGATAATACAGGAAGGGTTTTGCCCAATGGGAATCAGAGAGCGGCAGAGGTCATCAAAGTGCAACTTCAAGTGGCCTTACGCCAGATTCGTTGGCAGGAGAGGACGAAGCACAGTGGATCAGCTTGAACCACCTGATCCCCTGCTGAATCCATCCGCTCCGAGAAGCGGATCTCCGTCCGCCAATGACCTGACATTAGATCAATGACACGATGCAGCATGAGAAGGACGTGATGGTGAGACCGTCCATGGCTCGATGTCATGAAAGCGCGAGACCACGAGAGAGAGAGCGTGTTTCTCTTCCTCTTCCCAGTCGCTCTCGTGACTCAAAGCCCATGCAGAGCCGAGATCCACATTGCGGCTTGCCATCCGCCACGACTCAAAATGCTATGTTGTGTGGTGGACATAAACTCAGGTTCTCCATCCCGTCGCCGGAGGAGGAACATGGCCATACCGCCGTCGCCGGAGGACCCGGTGCTCAAGGAGGGCTATCTGGTCAAGAAGGGCCACGTGCTGCGCACGCAGAAGGAGCGGTACTTCGTGCTGCGCGCGCACTCGCTGCAGTACTTCCGCGTGAAGCGGAGCGCGCCCACGGACCGACAGATTGGCACGCGACGGGGCGTCCTGCCGCTGGCGGCCTCGGACGTGATCGCGCCCCTGGCTGCTGGGCTCTGGTTCCGCATCCAGAAGCTGTCAGGCCCCGACCAGAAGAACTACAAGCTGGACCTCAAAGGTAGAGATGTGTGTCTTGGGCTTCTCTTGACGGCGCATTGACTCGGTTTCTGTGCAGCTTCAACATCGGCAGAGCAGCAGGAATGGATCCAAGCGCTGCGCAGAGCCTGTCGGGTGGGTGACTGTGCTCTTGCTGCTGGTGCTGATCTCCTCCTTACGCTCTGTATGTGTCCAGACAAGCGTCGTGGTCCATCAGCACACCGCCACCATTCGGCGCCAACTCAGTCACACCATCAGCCATCGCACTCGCGAGACCACGATGGCTGCAGGACTGCTGGACGGCGTGGCTCCCATGGCTGCTGCCACCAGAGAGGCCGACCTGCGCGCCTCCTTCCAGGTCTTCCATGAGCTCGTGCTCCTGCAGCAGCTCATAACCAGCATCCGGACGACGTGGGGCCCTCCGCAGCAGTGGACCTGCGGCCAGTACCAGCAGCTCGTGCAGAGCATCTGCCTCGCGCAGGAGAAGCTCGGCAGTGCCACAGTCGAGACCAACAGCATTCTCGCAGACGCCTTTGCGCTGCGCTACCAGTTTGAAGAGATCCCGGAGAAGCAGGCCGCGCTCCTGGCGCGTGAAGCTGTGGGATCGCCAGTCTCCAGCGAGAAGGCCTCGCCAAGAACGGAGCCAACGAAGCTTCCGGATCTGTTTGCGCCAACGCTGCCAAGACTGCGCTGTCCCACGATCTATGGATACTACGACACCTTCGAGCAGCTCTCGCGGGTTTCCATGGACGACAGACTGTCCACGACACCGAGAGACAGCGGAGGTGATGGCAAGCTTCCACTGACACCAAGATCAACGACGCTGGCCAAGTATGCGCAGTTGTACCTGGAGGACGACGTTCGCACGAGACCTCCTTGGAGCTGGGAGCGCACTGAGGGAGACGATCTGTTGGATCTATGGAGTAGAGAAGACTCGGACGCTGCTCGAGATCAGTACGTGCTGCGTCACTTGGCAGGCCGATTTGAAGACGACCGGATCTACACGTACGTGAACAGCCACACGATGGTCTTCCTCAATCCGTATCGCATCCTGCAAACGTCCAAGTTCACCTCCATCTACGACGAGCAAGTTGTGTTGACCTACGCCCAGACGCCTGAAGCACAATCTCAACTGGCGCCGCATCCGTATGCAATGGCCAAGCAAAGCCTCTTCCGCCTGTTCCACCACCCGAAACCACAAGACGACGCAACTCCAACACCTACACAGACTTTTGTGCTGAGTGGCGAAAGCGGAAGTGGAAAAACCGAATTGGCCAAGGAACTGCTGAAATATTTTGTGCTCACTGCTCAACCACGACTTGCAGGATCTGATGGTAAAAGCAGTCGACGTCACCCTAAAATCCAGCTATTCACGAGCTCAACCATGAGCACGCTGCGGATGCGTACTGAAGAGACTCGAAGCATCGCTCTCTTGGAAGCCAAAGGAGTCGATTCCTATGAAATCGTTTTGCTGGATCTTCATCCAGAGCGATGGAGTGAAATGACGAGCGTGAGTCGAAGCAAGAGACTTCCACAAATCCACGTTGATGGCATGTTCTTTGGCTTTTATGAGGATCTGGAGCATCTTGAAGATGAAGAGCAGCTGCGCATGTACTTCAAAAACCCGCACGCTGCCAAGAAGCTCAGCACGGTGCTGGATTCCAATATTTTGTTGGAGGCGTTTGGTAATGCAACGACGACCATGAACCTCAATTCCTCTCGCTTCGGCAAGACCACGACGCTGTTTCTTTCGTTTGACCACCATCCAGCAGAGTTTCAGGTGCTCGGTTGCAGTCTGACACCATTTCTGCTGGAGAAATCGCGCGTGACGAGCGACAAAACAAATTCAGTATCTAGTGAAATGAACTTCCACGTCTTTTACGCCATGGTGGCTGGCGTAAATGCCTCTTCCAGCATGCGTCCAATTGCAAAGGAATTGCAGCTCGACGGATGCACAGGCGACTCGTTTGCGTATCTGGGTCAACATCAACATAAGCTTTTTGGGACGTGGACTGTCGAAGAAACAGCGAAAAAAGATATGGAGAGATACCAGAACATCATTGCGACCATGAAAGGCATGGGCATCTCCCAAGATCAGCAGAAAGCCATCTTCAAGATTCTGAGCGCTATTTTATGGCTTGGGAATGTGGATTTTGATTGGAATACGGAGGCACAGAAACTCGAAATGAAGGGCTCTGCGCCTCAGAAAATCATCACTCTGTTGGGTTTTGATTCGATCGAGAGACTGGAGCAGATGCTTTTCTCGAAGCGCCTCGATATGTCCGCCACTGGAGAATCGTTCGATGTAACGCTGGAGAAAGGCCAAGTGTATCATTTGAGAGACACTCTTGCTCGCTTGCTGTATGAAATCGTTTTCTACTATATCGTCGCTCAATTGAACCAAGTCACTAAAGTGGACGAACAGGACTCACGAAGCTCTTCCTTGAAGAATTTGGATATCGTGGATGTCTTTGGCTTTGAAAACCTCTCTCGGAACTCCTTGGAACAACTCTGCATCAATTACTTGAGTGAAAAGCTGTTCACCACTGAGTTACGTGTCGTGGCAAGCCAATACGGGGACTTACCAACATCGGTGTCTGAAAAATTGTCATCAAAGCGAGATGTATTGTTTGCATTTGAGCACTCTGTTGGTATATTTGCGAGTCTTGAGGAACTCACCCTTTTGCACCAAGCGGAGAACGAGAACGCGCTGCAAGAGTTGAAGAAAAACCAATTGGTTGTGAGGAACCTATATGAGCGCAATGCCGAGTGGCTGGAAGATTCAAAGCGCGTTTCATCCAAACAACGAAAGGATCTGTCATTGATATTCATCGTTCGTCATTCGAAAGAATCGGTAATCTACGACGCTCATGAGTTTGTGAAGAAAAACTCTGATTTCCAGTACTCAACTCTTCTAGAAGGCTTACGAAGATCAGCAAATGCGCAGATTCTTGAGATGCTGTCGGTGAACAAAGGCTTCTCTTCGTCCAGTGGAAAAAGCAGTAGCAGCACTTTGGTTGCGCAGTTTCGAAGTCGAACAAATGATTTGACGAATCATCGCTCAAACATCCCATTGTACTTGCACTGTATTCGCTCAAACGGAAGTGCCCAAGCGTCAACTATCGAGAATGATTCAGTGGATCTTCAACTGAAGGCGCACCACTTACCGTCGCAAGTTCAGATCTGCGGTGGAAGTTCTGAAGCACCGCTCTCCTACTTTTCCATCCAAATGAATCTGGATATGTTTACATGGCGATTCCGGCCTCTGTTTCAGAAACCACGAGAACATTTTGATGTGAGCAACGTGGAGATGCTGGGCCAATGGATTTCAGTCTTGCTGTACGATCAAGAAGCCAGACCAACGGATAGTGAGATGGCTAGCCGAATCAAGATCGAAGGCTCGACAATATTCTTCCGCACCATGGAGCTCGTCGAAGGACTCGATCTTGCGCTGCAAGCATGCCAAATCAGAGCAAGCGTTCAGATCCAGTCGCTGTTTCGAATGATCGACTGCCGATCAAAATTTCTGAGCGTACAGAAAAAGCGGAAGGATCTCACGAACGAATTGTACGATCTCTACGGCCATGAAAGCACGGCGAAGGTTCAAAGGCTGCTAAAGAAATACCAAGATAAAGAGGATGAGCTGAGAGCAAAGATCATGGCGAAGAAGAAGGCGCAACGTGAAGAAGAGCTCGGCATTACTCGACTGGCGGCTGAGATTGAATCAGCGTGCATAAGCAGCGAGGGCGGCCTGAACGCCGAAATGGTGAACGAGATATTACGAAACGACGAAATGCGCCAGATGCTGCAGGATAATGAGCGCATTGTGTTGGCGCTGCGCGAGATGAGTTTGAATCCGCAAGCTCTTCCAGCCCAACTTGCAGATCCGTTGCTCCGATCGTTCTATGAAAACGTGCTTTCTATAGTCCAAACGCGAGTTCTGGTTCCGAAGCAAGTGCAAGAGCGGACAATGGAAGAGCGAGTGCAGGGTCTTCTCCAGCACAGCAAGAGCCGATGGAGGCAGGTAGCAGCTGCTGACCGGTGGGAAGAGCATCGTGACAAGTTGGAAGAGATCGGAGACGATCCAGAGATGCTCGTATTTTACTCGGACGATGAGGCTTTTACCAGCGTGCTGGCTGAGTTCGTTGCCCAAGTCGAAGCCGGAGACGTACTCGAGGAGCCTGTGGTGAGGTCGATTGAGCAGGAGCGAGAAATCGTTCGGCCAGTGATTCAACCGCAACGATCAATAGAAGAGCGAGTGCGTCAGGTACTCGAGCATAGTAAAGCTGCCTGGGCATCGGTGGCCAAGCATGAGCAGTGGCAGCAACTCCGCGATAAGTTAGAGGAGATTGGAGAAGATCACGAAATGCTCTTGTTCTATCTCGACGACGCCGAATTCTCAGTCCAACTGGCAGAGTTCACGACCCAAGTGGAGGCCGAGGCTGCGCAGTATGCTCTTGCAGCTGCGGCCGAAGCCAACGATGCTCACGAAGCGGAGATCGAGAAGGAGCTGACCGAAATGCTGCTCAAAGTGGAGTTTAATGCGGAGCTCATGGGCGCCATGCAGCAAGACCCGTACTTTGCTTCGTCTCTGCAGAATCCGATGCTCATTGCGACCATGCAACAGGTGCGTTGGTCGCTAGGAAGGTTCTGAACTGGTATAGTGGTGGTGAATAATGGATTCTTTCATGCAGGTGATGGCGAATCACGGCGTCTTGGCCACTAATGGCGTCCGACGAGACCCGCTGGTCCGCGAGTTCCTGCTCAAGCTCATCGGTCTCTCACGTAAGTCCATTGCGCTGCTGCCCATTGCCACTCTGTCGAACTGACTCGAGCGTGTCCAGTGTCTCTGCAGGAGGAAGACTGAGGTGCTAGAGTAATAACAACACGATTGGTGCTAATGTCCATCTGGTATTTGGTTCTCGTTACATTCAAAGGCGATCGGATCGCAGGCGATGGACGCGGTGCGAGAGGCTCGCTCCTGCTCGTTCAGGTGTCTAATATCTGAAGAACAAGCCCGTGTCCTTGGGCTGGTCGTCCTTCTGGGGCAGGCCCGTCTCGCCCACGTCGCGCAGGATCTTGAACTTCTCCTTGTCGGCCTCGATCTCCTCGAAGCTCTTGGCGCATTCGCTCGCGTGCAGCTGCGAGAGCTCGGCGAACTCGAGCGAGCTCTGCTTCATAAATTCAATCTCCTCGGCCGTGAGATCGCGCAGGTAGCGCGCCGGCACGCCCGACCAGAGCTGGCCCGACGGGATCTGCTTGCCGCCGGTCACGATGGAGCCGGCCGTGACGATGGACTGCTCGCCCACCACGGCGCCGTCCAGCACCTGCGCGCCCGTGCCGATGATGCAGCTGTCCTTGATGGTGCAGGCGTGGATGATGGCGCCGGGGCCGACCGTGACGTTGCTGCCGATGATCGTCGGGATGTCCTTGTGGATCTTGGCCACGTGCACCACCGCCAGGTCCTGGATGTTTGTGTTCTCGCCCACAACGATGTGGTTCACATCGCCGCGCAGCGTGGCGCCGTACCAGACCGACGAGCCCTTGCCCAGCTTCACGTCGCCGATGACCGACGCGTTGGGAGCCACGAAGGCGCCGGCCTCGAAGGTCGGCTTGCGGCCCAGGTTGGCCACGGCACGCGTGGACGGGTTCACTAGAGAAGAGAGAGAGCGTTAGGGAGCTCCTGAGGCCACTACGACAACGCCAGAGGCCGCAGCGACGCGGAGACGCAGAGCAGACACGTACGGTGCTCCGTGTAGGTGAGCGCGCCCTCGAGCGAGACGCCCACGCCGTCCAGCGACTGGCCGATCGAGCGCAGAGCCTTGCCCACGCTTTGCTTCCACATCTTGTCTTCCGCTGGTCCAGTCTCCCCCTCTTCCCAAACCACACAGCGGAGGGGTGTTTTAAACATGTCGGAGGATGAATGATTCAGCGACGAGACGATAATAGTGTGGCACAGAACCACAAACACTAAATTACTCCATGCGATCCACTTGACAACCTTGGAAGAGAATGGAGCAGCCGACTGATGCGACGCTCCGCCTGAGGGAGTTCGACTTCTCTGCGCGAGTGCAACTGGCCAGTAGCAGCGACTGCTCAGGCGCTCAGACGCCCACCATTGCGCTCAAGCTGCATCTGGACGCCCCCGACGGCTCCCAGCAGCAGGTGAGAGAGCTCAAGTGGAGTGGCATTGGTCTCTGGGCTCATGTGGTTTACACTGGCAGGTGATGCTGGAGCTCACGGAAGAGCAGCTGCAGACAATGCGGAAGGACTTTTCTCGCATCCACAAGGTGATCCCAACGCCAGACTGACTGTCCAGTGGACCGAGTGCTGACTTAGAGTTGTGCTGTCATAGGAACTGAACCGACACGAGGCGTGAGAATAAGACAAGTCAATTGCTCTAACAATATCCATGCACTAAATCCACTTCAGTCTCTCACGGCAGAGCTCCTCACTGTCTGCTGCACTCTAAGGACGGCGCTTAGTCGTCCATGAAGAAGTAGTTGCCCGTGGACTTCTGCTCCACGTCCTTGACCGACTCGAACTTGTTGATACGCGGGCGGTAGTTCGTGGGGTCCCGTCGGAACGTGATCTGGAGCTGCTTCAGGAACGAGTTCATGCCCGTGAGCAGGCTCTGGGGCGAGTGCGCGGTACACTCGACACCCGGCTGGCCATCGTACACCACCACACGGTCGGCCAGGTACGTGGCCATGATGAAATCGTGCTCCACGATGAACGCCGTCTTCTTCGAGTGCAGGATGAAGCGCTTGATGACCTTGGCGGCCAGAATACGCTGCTCCGAGTCGAGGTAGGCCGACGGCTCATCGATCAAATAGATATCGGCCGGCTTGCCGAGACACAGCACGATGGCCACGCGCTGCAGCTCACCACCGGACAGGAAGGGCACGGCCTGGTCGATGATGTTGTCCAGGTTCAGCGGCTTGGTCACGTCGGTCGCGAACTGCGGGTGCACGATGGCGTCGCGGATGCGGCGGTGCAGCAGCTCACGCACAGTGCCCTGGAACTTGGGCGCGATCTTCTGCGGCTTGTAACTCACGGTCGTGGAGTCGTAGCGCAGAGCGCAGGCGTCCATGAGCTCCTGGTCGTTGTTCTTCTCGGCCTTCTCCATCTCGTCCGACTTGAGCAGGCCGGCCAGCATGCGGATGAACGTGGTCTTGCCCGTACCGTTCTCTCCCAGCATACAGATGATCTCCGAGTTGGTGAAGTCGCCCGTCTCGACGTGCAGCGTGAAGGCCTTCTCCTTGGCCTTGTTGACCATGGTCTTGGTCATGGCCGGGTACGTGAACGTGTTGGCGGCCACACCGTCGTTGCCGGCCACCTCCTCGGCCGTCTGCGCGACCTTGAAGGTCAGCTCTTCGTGGCGGAAACGCAGGTTCTCCGTGGGCACGAAGCCGGCCAGGAAGATGTTGATGCCTTCACGCACACTGAAGGGCATGGTCACCACGCCGTAGGCGCTGGGCGTTCCGTAGAGCACGCAGATGTAGTCAGACAGGTAGTCCAGCACCGACAGATCGTGCTCCACGCAGATCACGTAGGCGCGGTCGTTGCTCTCGACCATGGAGCGGATGACCAGCGCGGCCTTGAGACGCTGACGCACATCCAGGTAGGACGACGGCTCGTCGAACATGTAGATATCGGCCTTCTGCACGGCCACGACGGCGATGGCGAAGCGCTGGAGCTCACCACCCGAGAGGTTCTCGATGTCGCGCTGCTGCACGTGGGCCAGATCGAGCTCCTTGAGGAAGTGGCCGAGCTTGCCCTCCTTCTCGCACTTGGCGGTCAGGATGTCGATCACGTTGCCCTTGACGGCCTTGGGGATCTTGTCCACGTACTGCGGCTTGGTGATGGCCTTGAGGTTGTCCTCCAGGATGCGCGTGAAGTAGTTCTGCAGCTCCGAGCCGCGGAAGTGCGTCAGGATCTCCTGCCACTCGGGCGGCGCGTCGAACTTGCCGAGGTTGGGCTTGAGCTTGCCGGCCAGGATGCGCAGCGCCGTGGACTTGCCGATACCGTTCGTGCCGACCAGACCGAGCACTTGGCCGGGACGGGGCATGGGCAGACTGAGGGGCATTGACAGTTAGCCAACAGGGAAGACATGGAGAAGGGGGACAGAGAGCCGTACCGATGCAGCTTGAAGGTGTTGGAGCCATAGCGATGCGTCGTGTTGTTCTCCAGATCCTTGGGCAGGTTGATAATGTTAATGGCCTCGAACGGGCACTTCTTGACGCAGATACCGCAACCGATGCAAAGCTGCAGAGAGAGCTGGCTGTGAGTACGGACTCGCACGGATGCAGAGCCCAAACGTGACGCACCTGCTCCGAGATGAAGGCGATCTTGGCCTTGGGCGTGACCTCAATACAGAGTTTGCCTACGAGAGAAAGCGCGTGTGAGAGGGAGAAGAGCGCGCAGAGGCCGAGGGGGAGGACGCACCCATGCGCACGACGGGGCAGGACTTGCGGCATTCCTGTCGGCACTTCTTGGGCTTGCACTTGTCGCTGCTCACGATGGCGATACGCGTGAGCTTGTCCGACATCTTGGCTGGGGGGCTGGACGCTGAGTGGGCAGGGAGCTGCCCGTACCGTCAGAATAGCGACTGGTTGGCTCCTGGGCGTTAGTGCTGTCAAAAGTGATATCCTGTCTAAAATGATACCCATATACGACCCGACCTGAACTGGGTGAGCTGATGATGGAGCATCGCATGGGCCACCGTCGAGGTCACTGGGACGGCGATTACGACGGAGCCACTGCCTCTGCGTGCACACAGCCACATGGAGATCCAACCCAAGATACAGGCGCATTCGCTGACATCAAAATATAAAGGCTTGTCATTGGCTGAGGGTTTAATTTACTGATCTAACACCATGGACGACTCCTGCGCAGCGGCGTCCTTCTGTTGCGACGAAAGCGTGTTGAGCTGTGCGCGGTCCTTCAGCGAGGCAGCAGCCGGCTCGATCAGCGAGATGTTCTGCTCCAGTTCGCGCAGGTCGCGTTCCTTCTCCTTGCCCTTGCTGCTCTTCATTCTGTTCTTGTAGAATTGCGCCTCGCGCTTCTCCTTGATCTGCTGCACGCGCTCCATGGCGTGCACCGTGGCGCCCATGAGCTCACGGTCGTACTTGACGGCGCGGTTGCGCTGCTTTTCGAAGTCGAAGGTGGTGTCAAGCGCCATCTCCTTGCCGGCCGACTTACGGAACGACTTGGTCCATTTGACCTTGCGCGGGTTGCGCTTGCGGTTGAAGTTCTTGTGGCATTTGGAGCGGCAGAAGCGGAAGATCTTGCTGTCGTTGCGCACGAAGGTGGTGCCGTGGCCCGGGTACACGGGGCTGGAGCAGAAGTAGCACGTGTTGATACGCATGGTGACTCGCTTCTTCCGCACTAGGCCGCGAGCGAATTGGAGCTCTAGACACAAATCCCTTCGCACCAATCAACCAATTTGGTTGGTTCCCAACTCGCGTCAATTCATTTCCCAGTCTGGCTATTTTAAATGGGGTCAGGCGCAATTCAAATATGAATTGACCGAAGGCTTCTAAAAGGAGGGGTTAAATTACCGCTGTCAGGGTAAGCTTTCCATTTGATCTGATAACGGCACGAGGCCTCGGTTGCTGGAGATGACGGTGCCGCCGCTGCTCTTCTCGCGCGCAATGAGCTGCTGCTGCATGGAGTGCCAGTGCGACAGCCTCAGGTCCGACGAGCGCTTATTGGAGGTCCGCCTTCTGTGCTGCTCCAGACGCTGTGAGAGCTGTCTCCGCTGGCGATAGAGCTCGAACAGAGCGGCGCTGATGACGAGGAACAGTACCGATCCGAAGACCCACATTGCTTCGCCCATGACGCTCTTGGCTCCGGATCCCTGTGTACTGCTGTCACTGCCGCTGCTGGCTGTGATCGTGGTGGCGCTGTCACTGGACGAGTCGTCGCAGTCCGAGCGCACGTGCGAAAACCAGTCGGGGGACTCGCAGCCCAGGATGCACACGCAGCCATCGGTGCCGAGACAGTACTTTGTGGTGGCGGCCAGGTAGTTGTTCTCCTCCGAGGCGTTGTACGCGATGGCTCGACAGCGCACGCAGGCCTCGTCTTGCGCCTCGCAGTACGTGGAGTTCACGGACGGGAACATATGGTACCAGCCGCCCTGCAGGTTGTCCACCGTGCCGTTGTCGCTGGAGGTGTCGGCCACGCGGTAGTCCTCGCTGTAGTCGTAGTAGCTCATGGACTCGCACGCGCCGTAGAGCGAGATCACGCAGCCCTGCAGAAGGATGTCGTCAGAGCGTAATCAATCCGTCAGGCCAATGGATGAGCGCGTACATTGGGCTCCGACGCCACGGCCGCATTCAGGCAGTCGTAGCACGTGCGGGGCTGGTGACAGGACGCGCCGGCCTCCAGCGCGTAGTAGGCGCACGTGCCATTGCTTCCGCTGCCGCTCTGACTGCTCATCTTGGTTAGTGAGGCCGGCACCTGCTCACCCAGGGAGACAGTCTTCGCTCGGTATCTACGTATCCATCACCCCACAGTTGCGATTGGCTCTTGGCTCCTCATGGCCGCGGCCATTGGCCAAAAACGCGCCTTGGAAGCTTTATGGAGCATGCCCATCCCGCTTCCGTCCGTCCAGTGCCGAGCGTACCGTGGGAGCACCACCCAGAAACAACATCCATCAGGACATGGCTACTTGTGCCCCGTTCGGCCTCAGGAGAACACAACCTACACTTTATTCGGCGGGAATGAATCCATGTTGGCTCTCTATAATGGCTTCGGCCTTCTGCCAGAGAGCAAGAGGGCTGAGAGACCGCTGATTGCATCCTGACTACTCGAAGCCAAAGTCCGGCAGGTCTAAGCCTCCTTCTTGCACGCCTGTCGGTGGCGGCTCATCATCCTCGTCCTCGTCGTCGCTCTGGTCGATGGCTCCTGGGTCCACCACGATCTCTCCGCTCAGACTGATGCTGCGCAAACTGCTCCGGCGCTTCGAGAAGCGAGGCCGGGAGAACTTCTCGCTTGCTCTAGCGCTCTCACTGGCGTCGCCATCAACGCTCGCGTCTGGATCCGTGCTTCCTGTTCGATTGGTCCCACGCGCTGTGAACTCGGGAAGCACGAAGTCGCCCTCGCCGCCTTCGTCGTCTGAAGAGAGCTCGTGATCAGAGGCAGCAGCGTCGTTGGCATTGCTGTACTCTCGACGGAACCTGAGAAATCCTGCTTTGGTGAGCACCATGAGCTCTTCCGGCAGCCTGTACACAGCATCATCAGCCTTCCAAAGACCACGAGACTGAGAAGACCAAGCAACGTACGTGGGATCGGCGTACATCTCCAGGAACCGGATCAAGTCGGGGACAGGCATCAGGAACGAACAACTGGAGAGGAAGCTGCGCAGCTCGTCAAAAGAGACGGAGCCCTTGCGATACGAGTCAATGAGCTTCCACTCGTCCTCCCAGAGCTGGATCTTGCGTTTCTCCAGAGCTTCTTCGTCCAGAACGACTTCGGTCTCTTCGTCCTTTGCCGCATCCTTAGGATCTCCATTGGCTGCAAAGGCCAGCGTTGGGATGTGAGGCTGCTCTAACGCAGTCTCAGCTGAATCGACTGGCTTCTGGACTGTTGTTGCTGGCGGTGGGATCGGCACGTGGCTATCAACGATCTTGATGAACTCTGCCAAGCAGTCGAGTCAGTCAGTGGCTAGGAGGGCAGCAGAAGGCGCTTAAGTACCAGCGAGATACACGACGTCCAGCTCCTTCACTTGCACTGGATTCACATCTAGACCCAACTAGCCCCAAACGTCAGTCCACCAGGCGCAGCGAGACGCTCTTCGATTCCTTACCATGCCAAAGATCCGACAGGCCTGGTCGGCATCGATGGCGCCGTCGCTGTTGGTGTCAAAGAAGCGGAAGATCTGGTGGAGAACAGTCAGCTGCATCTCAAGATCCACTTGAGTCCATTATACCGCACTCACAGCTCGAAGCTCAGCCATCTCGCCATCGTTCAGCCGCTCCACTCGCGCATTGAAGGAGGACTGGAAGGACGACTGGATGAGCTCCATGAGGTCCGAAGAGGCGCGACCAGTGGAGAATGACATTGCATGTTATCAGAGACTATCAGTACTGCACTCAACCCACTGACTAATCTGGGTTATCAGTCTGTGACAGTGACTTGCCATTCCCATCGCAGAGCTTCACCACCAGAACATTCGCATGTCCTACCCCAAGAGGCGCATCCACCCAAGCGGGATGGCGCAAACCCTAATGTTGCGATTTGATTGGCTGAAAACACTGTTAAACTCATTTCAGCCAATCAGAGCTGCGCATCGCTCCGTTTGATTGGCTCGAGCGCATTTGAGAAGAAGAGCATCGTCAGCATCATGGAGCGACAGGTGCAGGCGCTGCTGCTGGACATGGACGGCGTCATGGCCGAGGTCTCGCAGTCCTACCGCCAGGCCATCGTGAGCACGGCCCAGGCCTTCGGGGCCGTCGTGACGCAGGACGACATCGAGAAGGAGAAGCTGGCGGGCAACGCCAACAACGACTGGCAGCTCACGCACCGCCTCATTGCGCAGAAGCGCTCGGCCGAGTCCACCGATGCCATGCCCACGCTGGAGCAGGTGACGCAGACCTTCGAGGATCTGTACCAAGGTGCGGACGGCAAGCCCGGTCTGTGCTCGTTGGAGACGCTGCTCACGCCCAAGGGCCTGCTGGAGGAGCTCAACCGCCGCCTGCCCAAGGGCATGGCCGTGGTCACGGGGCGTCCGCACAAGGACTCGGAGGCGTTCCTCAAGACGCACGAGTATGGCTTAGCAGCGCTATACATGCTTCTGTTGATGCCTCCTGACGCACTGACGCTTTGCTGTGTTTCCTGTTAGCATCGAGCACTTGTTCCGGGCGCAGATTTGCATGGAGGACTGCGCGCCCAAGCCGTCGCCCGAGCCCATTCGCTTGGCTCTCAAGGCGCTGGGCGTTGACGCCAAGGACGCGCTCATGATTGGCGACACTGTGGACGACGTTCTGGCAGCTGTAGCCGCGGGAGTTGAGGGCGTCGGCGTCCTGACGCCCCAGGCGTACGCCAAAACCGTCTTGGAGCAGAAGCCCACGACTGTTGAGACACGACTGCGCGCCTCCGGTGCCCGCATTGTCCTGAACCCGGGCCTTGGCGAGCTCATGGACTTGATCCCGGTGCCGGTGGCCAGCGCAGCTCCATGCTCGGGCCCTCGCTCCGCCCAGATCTCGCGCGTGACGAAGGAGACGTCGATCGACGTCAAGCTCGTGCTGGATGGCACTGGCAAGTCCAAGGTGCGTGCCCTTGCCACCCAGAGCGAATCAGATGCTGTGAGGCTGACTGACTGGTGGCTTGCTGCAGATCAACTCGGGCATCGGCTTCCTGGACCACATGGTCACGGCGCTCTCCAAGCACAGCCGCTTCGACATTGAGCTGGAGTGCAAGGGCGATATCTGGATCGATGACCACCACACGACGGAGGACTGCGCACTGACGCTTGGCGAGGCGTTCGACAAGGTAAGCGCATTCTCTGTCCAATGCTGTCAATCCAGTGCTAACGGTCTATCTGACAGGCGCTGGGCAACCGCCAGGGCATCGCCCGCTTCGGCTCGGCCTGCGTGCCACTGGACGAAGCGCTCTCGCGCGCCATCGTGGACATTTCGAGCCGCGCGCACAGCGAGGTCAACCTTGACCTGCAGCGCCCCATGGTGGGCCAGCTCTCGTGCGAGATGATCACGCACTTCTTCGAGTCCTTCGCCAGCGCCGCGCGCCTGACGCTCCATGTGGACGTGCTCCGAGGCCGCAACGACCATCACCGCGCCGAGGCGTCCTTCAAGGCGCTCGCTGTGGCTCTGCGTGCGGCCGTGAAGCACGATGAGACGGCCGGCATCCCCAGCACCAAGGGCGTGCTTGCGTAGACCAGTGCCCCTCTCTAGAGCTAAGTAGAGTAAAGGACGTGCCATACCACCCACATCTGTCCTTGCGCATGCAGCCCATGCCACGCTGCTGTCAACAATACCGCGCGATTATTGACTGCAGCGTGGCACAGATGATCGCCAGCGTCACATCAACAATTGCATGGAAGGATACATTTCCGTGCAAAGCAGATAGCGATTGAAAGGCCCTGAGACCTGAGCCAGGGATGATCCTTGGGGATCCGATGGCTCCCAAGAGCAGAGGAGCTTTGGGGTCAATCTGCAATTTACCTCAAGCCACTCAGTCAAGACCCCAGCCATGACCCGAATCAACTGGAAGCTCCTCTTCGCCGTCTACATGGTGGCCGTCGTGGCGGTGCGCGCTGACGATGACGACGTGTCGATGACAGCCTCTATGGCTTCCATGGACATGAGCTCGGCCTCATACTCCAGCGATGGCACATCGGTCTGCAACGACGACGTCAGCGTCTTCGAGAACAACACGGTTACCGATGGCGCCTACTTCTCCACGTGCGTCAACGGCACGACCTACAACATCTCCACACTGTTCGACGTGGAGAACCTGACGTCTTCCGAGTTCCTCACGTGGTGCGAGTCTGAGACCTGCCTCACGCCTCTGCATAGACTCTTGGACTACATGCCGCAGAACTGCGAGGTCGTGTACGACGGCGTGAAGCAGAACCTGTACGAGGAGGTCTCGGACATCCACGCCAAGTGCCACGCCGTCAAGAACGCTGCCTCTGCTGCTGGTTCGACGGTGAGCGCCAGCAGCAGCGCTTCTAGCAGCAAATCCTCCTCAACCGTTGGAACTACGAGCGGAGCCTCGCACGCGACCTACGTTGGCCTGGCGGCGTCGGTGATGGCGGCCGCGACCTCCTACCTGCTTGTGTAGGTCTTTAACTACTGTAAACAAAGACTGCCATTGCTCAGATCTTTTCGTTCGTGATTATTTGGATTTAGAAGCCCCTTTTCTTGCGTTGGCCTGCCGTTCAGGTTCTTTATGCAACCCCAACGTAGCCATCTCGGTGAAGTTATGGACTGGTGTGCTCTCGTCTCAAGCTCTCCACTCGCTCAATCAATTGCCAATCACTTTCGAAAGGTTGAAGCCACCGAGTACGGTATTAATTATGCAAGAGAACCCAATTATCTGATTCCAGACCCACGGGTTTGCGGAAAAGGCTTTAACGGGTCTACAGTGCCCGCACAGCTGCCTTTAAATGCTGCCCCAACTAGCCTACAGTATACAGCGGCAGATACAGCATTAACAGTCGACGTGCTGACACTGGGCTCAAGTTGAAGCAAGCGGGTTCCACATGAAGTGGAGTAAACCCGCGGGCCGGAATCTGGACCGGACTTTAGGTGCTGAAATTAATGAACCCATCCCCAGGCGATTGTTGACATGCCAAGTGGATCGAGCCTCCGCAGCCAGTTGCTCTCCAAACGCCACTCCGGAATCCGCCCCTCAAGACGCAAGCGCCATGAACTGCCTGTCCTGGAAGCTCCTCTTCGCCCTCTACGCCACGGCCGCCGTCGCAGTTCACGCCCACGGAGACGATGGAGACGACGACGACATGGCGTCCATGTCAATGTCCATGTCCATGTCCATGGACTCAAGCTCCAGCACCATCACGGCCGAGTGCAACTCCACCGTCAGCGCCTCCGAGATCGCCACCGTCACGGACGGCGACTACTACTCCACGTGCGTCAACGGCACGACCTACAGCTTCACCACGGTGTACGATGTGCTGAACCTGAAGTCGGCCGAGTTCCTCACGTGGTGCGAGTCCGAGACCTGCCTCACGCCTCTGCACGAGCTGCTGGACACCATGCCGGATGACTGCCTCGTGGACTACGAAGGCACGGAGACCAACCTGTACGAAGACGTCTCGGACATCCACGCCAAGTGCCACGCGGCCAAGCACGCGGCCGAAGCGGCCTCCTCCTCCGGCAGCTCTTCCGGTACCGCCGGATCGAGCGTGGGGAGCTCCAGCAGCGCTGCCTCTTCCACGGGGTCTCTGAGCGTGGCCCTGTCCGTCGCCGCCGTCGCCGTCTCGTACGTGCTGGCCTAGAGTTCTGCGTGAGTTTATTCCTGTCAATTCAGACAAGACTTGTCCCTCTGATTCTGGTCTTATGCGTCCTTGTTGCTTGTTTCTGTGGTCAAGAGATCCGAAGGATGGCAACCTCAAGTGCAGGATGGGTATGATTGCTTCGTGCATCCGTGAAGCAAACAGCTACATGAATCAAGGATGTTCTGTAGGCATACTGTAGGAGCGGGAGACGTGAGATGGATACCTCCAGGGACAAAGGTGCTCCTCCACAGTGGAACGAGCCTGTCGAAAGAGACCGCCAGCCGCTGATTCCGGACGGGAAGGATAGCATCGGCATGGCCACTGGATGGACTTCCGTCTCAGGGCCACACATGACGATGCGAATCAGAAATGAATCGAAATGGCCCGACACAGCGAATCGCCGTGGGAAGACGCTGCTCAAGCCCAGCCATTCACCAACTTCCGCTGCCTTGTGAGTACAATGGTTCGCCTCTGGTCTGGATTCGTGTATGCCGCCTTCCTGTTCATGGCCGGCCAAGTGCGGGCAGATGGCGAAGACGACGGCATGAACATGGACATGAGCATGAGTATGAGCATGGACACCGACTCTAACACAAACACGAACACGGACCAAGCCTCGTACTCTGGCTCGGCTGGCAGCTACTGGTGCGACCAAGGCACGAGCGACGCCTTGACCGCCATGGTCGACGACGGTCCGTTCTTCAGCACGTGCGTCAACGGCACAGACCTGAACGTCACGTCGCTCTTCGCCGTGGCCAAGCTCAACAGCTCGTCGCTGCTCAAGTTCTGCAGCTCCGACTGGTGCATGGAGCCCATCTACGAGGCGCTGGCCTACAACTCGTCCGACTGCGTCGTCCTGTACAACGGCACGGCCCAGAACCTGTACGAGGACATCCTGGCGCTCAACTCGACGTGCACCAAGGCCGTCGACGGCTCGCTCTCCAGCGACTCGTCCAGCACCACCAAGTCCGGAGCCAATCCGCTTCATGGCGGCCTGGCGATGGCCGCCACTGTCCTCAGCGCCGCCGTGGCGCTTGTATTGGCTTGAAGAGACTTAGGTGTTGAGATAAAGATAAATAATGTAATGCGTGTTGCTTTCGAGTCGAGCTGAGTTCAGGTGCTTTAGTGATTTGAGATTCACCATCATAAAGAGAGGCTGATGTATCAGACTCCGCCGTTAGCTGAACGATCCCATGAGCCATAATTCACTCCCCATCGTGTGGAAAGGAATCAGGTTCGTGTGAAAGTGGCCATGGAGCCATCTTTGCAAGGGCGGACAATGGAGCGGTTGCAGATTGTTGCTAATGCAAATCCTCAAAGCGAGCGAAGGAGATTGAAGCCAGCATCGGTAGGACATGCCACCGCTGTGCTATGGGTAACTCCGCTGGCGTAATGCGTCACTCATCAGCTGAACTTGAATCTAGTCGAGTGCGTTTTTCAGCACCCACCCGTTCACAACCCACAGCACCACAAGATCAGCCACCAGCAGCTCATAGAGAGAGATTTGCTCGAGAGACAGATAGCAGTTGTCATTACAGCACGCTTCACTATCCGCGTGGCAAAGTGACCATGTCCGTCGTCCCTGTCTATCTCTTTCGCAGGCCACAAGTCATGGATGCACCATCCCGAAGGCACAGCCATCACGCCGTCAAGATCCACGATCTGTCAACACAACTGTGTCCCATGTGGTAAATAATTCGTATTCATGCCATGAGTGTGTGTGCCATGCGCTTGAAGCTCCACCTGCTGCGCTACTGTATGTACTGAAAATGGTTTGGTGGTACATAGTATGTAGAGCGTAAATCTTTCATGTGAATATGCAAGATCCTTATGTGACTGACTATAGCAAAGCAGTTTGAGTTGAAAGACGCGTTAATATTTACATGAGCGTAGTACGCGTGTGGTTATAAGATACAATGACTACTAGAACTGCCACATCGATAGAGTGGACTGGTCTACAGCACAGCCGCCGTCATGGAGCTGCGCTCGATGGTGTATACGTCCTGGTAGAGCAGGCAGTCCAGGAGCTGCGAGATGTCGTGGTCCGTAATGGACATGTTGGCCGCGTACTGCTGCTGCTCCTCCACGGACGGTCGCGAGTGGTACCATTCGGTCTTGGGCATAGACGGAAGGTGGATCTCCGGCTTGGAGATGGAGGGCAAGTGGCAATCAGGCTTGGGCATGGATGGCAGCACAAAGTCGCTGCGCATGACGGACGGCAGCATCCACTCGGACTTGATGGACGACACGTCAAGCGGACTGGACGCCGTGGCGATCTTGGCGTGGGGAGACGGCAGCGAGTGCTGCGACATACGATGGTGCGTCTTCATGTGGCGGGTGAGGTTACCGGCAGTGCTAAACGTTCGGGAGCAGCCGTTGATCTTGCACGTGTGGGTGACCTTGCCGGTGTGCACCTTGAGGTGCTTGACCAGCTTCTCCTGCGAGGTGAAGCTGCGCGTGCAGTCCGGCGCAGGGCAAACGAGCTTGTGCAGCGAGTGCAGACGGCGGTGGCGAGCGAGGTTGCCTGAGGTACTAAAGCGCTTACCGCAAGAAGCGATGGGGCACTGATGCGGCTGCTCGCCCGTGTGGGTCTTGAGGTGCTCGTGCAGCGTGAACTTGCGGTGGAAGCGGCCCTTGCAAGAGGGGAAGATGCAGTGGAACGGGCGGTCCTGCTGGTCGGCGGCCTGGTCAAGGTGGTGCGACATGATGCTGGTCGTCATGGTAGTGCGTTGGGCTAAGGAGTCCGTGGATCGCGGCAAGTTTGGGAATGAGGGCGACAACCGAGCCATATGAGACCAAGCAACCGACTGATTGCTCTCGGCAGTCTGACGAGTGCCCGCAAGGAGTTCACCGGCTGCCTGCGACAGCAGCGGGACGCGGGTTCGGGTGGGAGAGCGGTGGCGGAATTATCCTCGCATGTCTTTGCGAGCCGCTTGTGCGGCAAAACGGAGACACAGTGTGGATGCGCATAGGACGGACGCGCCGGAGCTCATCTGGGAAAAACAGACCAACACACACACCTGATGAGTCCCTGGCAGCCCCACTTTCCAAAAAAAATCGCCTAAACATCGTCCGGTTGTTCTTGAAACACGAACCACATCTTATAAATACCAAACCCAGAGTCGCAGTTATTGAGGAAAACGCTCTCAGCCATTTATAAAAGCCCAGCCGTTCGTGCGTTCACTATACTTCCAAAATCAATTCGGATCGACAATGATCAGTTACTGTCTAAGGGAAACGCTTGATGACCAAACGAAAGAAGTATGCAATACGGGACACTGTCAGCTGCGATGTCCATCCCTTAACTTACTTTATCCATTATGTACGGCTTTGGGGGGGATTGGATCACTTTCTCCAGGTAACACATTTTGAGTGAACAGGGGGATAGGCGAATATCGAAGTTGAATTTAGGCAAAACATCGGGGTGTGTGGACGCTTTGGACCCTTTTTGTACTGATTTGTTTTACTACGCCTTTGTATGCAACCAATGCACAAGCATTTGAGTGCTTCAGCAAAATTTGTGTTGCAAGAAAAGTCGAATTCGATTACGCCAAAGTCGCTTCCACAATTTTCTTTGTTTAGATCCAAACGCTGTGTACTGTACTGTATTATTGTGTACACTCAACCACCAACCTCAACCACAAGACTGGATGCGCTCGATATGGCCACTGTATAGGGCAAAGATTTAACACGGGGTAAGCCGTCGTTTACTTCGGTTAGAGACAGGCGGGAGATTCACAATGCAGTTTCAAACAAACTGAATAGAGCGGATTGTCTATTTTAGCTGGGATGGACGCAGTAAATCTTTGCTTACAGTTTCCTTTCACACAGTTGTATATGGGTTGAAAGCCACTGTGTCTCGTCATCTTTGGTTGTGTCCGATAAAAACGCACTTTGAGGCTACGTTTCGTCACAAAACTACGTACCAGTACCTGACGACTAGACGCACAAATGCTTGCTTCGGATTGACATTGCTTGCTTCGTGTTAGTCTCTTCGAAATTCTTTCAAGTGGAGGCACCGTATAGCACCAACATGGGTGTGTTGAAACTGGAACATCCTGATACACTCCCTAAAGTCAGGCTGTCTGAGTTCGTACCGTACTGTTTAGCAATCAGGTCAGACACAAAATGCCTTCTGTGAAATACTTATGCGAAATGGACCGGGCTGCGAAAATGGTAGAAAATGTCCAGTAGGGATGTACCGGCTTTGTTCACGTTTACCACGGCGTGTGCGGCGTAAACGGGATGACCTTTACTGTACTCTATATTTGTGCCATGAGATGTTCTTGATCGTTCATGCAAGCATAGCACTTTCTTTTGCTTAAAGACGCAGATAAGTGCAAATCCTAGATTTTAAAGGAAGTGTGAGCAAAGCTACAGTGTGTGTGTGTGCATCAAAGCCGGAGCCATGTTTGTGCCAAGATCATGTCATGTCGTAAAATTGATTCGTGTCACCCGTTTTTGTCTCAAAAATGGAGTAGCCAGCATATGGCTGGCTTTGTGTGGTTCGTGGTGCAAAATCCCACGGGGCAAATAATGCTTGCTTATACTATATCATATGTTTTCTCCGACGGCGAGTTTGCGCATTCGGGTACGTTGATGGAGATCCTCCATAACCAGGTACAGGTAGGACAGTTAGGACGCCTGGACTCCATCCAGGGTGGCTACTTTTCCAGTCCCATCCAAAAACCCCTTTCCGAAACACGAAAATCTGCTCTGCAGTGACATTGCTCAACACAACGAGTTTGCTTGAAGGTCATGCGAAAAGTGTACTCATCTTGTTGTCCTAGTTGGTCTGCTGGATAATCGCTCATACAGTACCTATAGTATAGATACGAACGATCAAAAACTGCTTGCCGTTGCAAATGTTGGTCCGAAACTTGCAAGGCACGCCCAGTGTTCTGGAATAAATCCGGTGGGTGGGTGGCGACTTTGTTCTTGGATGAGCAATGCTGGGGTTTTGAAAACAAAGCCGACTACGAAGGATCTTTTCTTTCACAGGAGTCAACATTTGTGGTTTTCGACTTCGGAGCGATTCGCTGAGCCACCTTGGACTCGTTGGATGGGTGCGTCAGCGCATAGAGGCGGTCGCGCTCAACTCGTCCTGTCGCTGTGTGGGGTTGTACAGTGTGACTGTAGTACAATTCGGAGCGTCTCCGGACTGCATCTCCACTGGTATGGAGTCAACACTCGCAGAAAACGAAAAGGGTAAATAAGAGATCGCGTTATTCGTTACGAAGGCACGACGCCAAACCACACGAGCCGCAAGCGGCGACACTGCGAAGGCGATGATGCCCTCCGGCCGCAATCACGCAGACGGATCTAAAGAACTTGGGCGCTGCCTTCCTGCACAGAGACCTGGCGTCCGCCCCCAGTGGCTGCGGTGGGCGCTGACGTAGCCGAGGTGGGTTGCTCCTTCAGACTGGACACTCGCTCCAGAGCTTCAACGTCCTTGACGGGCTTGAGAGCCGATCGCACTCGCGCCTCGTTGCGCGCACGCGTCATCGCAATCAGCGTAATCAGCAGAACCACGAGCGCCACGACACCCGAAGCCAGGAGCGGCGGGCCGTAGGATTTGGTCGACGTGGACACAGACGTGCTGCCCGAGATGGCCTTGGTGCAGCGAGGGCCGCCCCAGAACGAGGACGAGTCGCACTTGCATCGCTTGTTGACGCAGCGGCCGGTGATGACAGCCTTCTGGAGACCGGTGGTGCAGTCGGCGTTCTCAGTGCAGAAGGCGCCGCCCACGACGTCCACGACCTGGTTGTCCGTGTCCTGGTAGTCGTCAATGTGGTCGATGATCCACTGGCTGGTGGGGTGAGACGCAGGGTCACAACCGACAGACATGTTCGACGAGGTAGAGAGGTCCTGGTACACGCGCACGTAGTCCACCTTGAGATACATGGGGAACGAGTCGCAGATGCGGATGTTCTTGGCTGCCGTCGTGGCGTCCGTCGTAGCAGTGTTGTTGCGACAGGCGCGAGGAGAGTTGGGCGGAGTGGCGCCCCATGTGCTGGAGAGCGCTACGTTGATAATGAGATACATGGGCTCTTCGATATTGACCTTGATGGGATTGCTGTTGTTCGAGTCTTGCGGAGGGTTCACCATGGCGCTCGCTGGGATTTCAAAGATCGGATTGCCTGCCAGCATCCATCGCACGTAGCCACTGGGGCCAGTGACCCACTCGAGCTGGTACGTGACGTAGTCCAAGTACGCAGCGAGATGGATGGGCCAGTTGGACGAGATGGCGTCCATCTGGTAGTCGAAGGGGTTGGCCACGGTGGTGTTGCCACTGCCGCCGCAGGCAGTCACCGGGTTGTCCGGACTGCACAGGTACGAGCCCATGTAGTTGTTAATGACAGGGAAGCACGTGCCGTTCGAGTTGATGTTCCAGTGCGAGACGCTGTCGCCGTCGTACATGAGACTCAGATCGCCATTCACGTCGGAGGACGCAGGACAGACGCTGGTGTCGCACTTGTTGACCGTGATGCCATTATCCAGCGAGGCCTTGATGGTGGCGTAGCTCTGCTTGGCCGTCGCATTGGCTGCGCAGAAGTTGTTGGCCGCGTATTTCAGCCCCTGATACCAGCTCTCGTGGCCTCGCTTCTTGTACGTGGCAGTGGGCACATCAATGTTGTTGGCACCGGAGGTGAGGCAGCCTGCCGCCGTGTACATGCAGACCGACCACTCGTAGCCGTACGGGCCTTCCAGCGTCTTGTTGGCCACCACCGTGCGGAACTGCGAGGGCATGCCAGGCCCCAGCTGGATGGAGGACGAGATGGCAGTGCCACCGCCTTCCAGGATATCAATCTCAGGGGCGCCACGGCCCTGGTTCGGGTTCAGTCCGTGACCGGGAGAGCTGTCGCAGGCGCTGATGCGCTGGTTGGCGGAGGAGAAGACGTCCTCATTGCATTCATCGTACGAGAACGGCCACATGCGGTTGGTGGAGCCCGTGAAGAGGGCGCGGCCGAGGTTTCCCATCATCCAGATGCCGGGCCACGTGGGGTAGTACGCGATGGTGGAGGCGCGGCCGGACGAGCCGCCGGACAGATCCGGGTTCCCCGAGGCGGAGGTCACGGCGCCTGGCAGTTGGGCGCGGACTTCGATCATGCCGCCTTGGAAGCAGAACTTGTTCCAGGTCTGTACCATTCCTGCGCGGTAGAACTGCAGATTAAAGAGACATGATTAGCATCACAATCGCATGAAGACACACCGAGAGGACAGACAGCGTGACGTACGAACGTGACGTCTTGGTACCCGGGGGGCGTGAGGTAAGCGTTCCAGATCGTGAGGTTGGTCTCCTCCTCGATGATCTTGATCTGGAAGTAGCAGTCGTCGCCGTCGCACACGGTCGTGGTCATGTTGTGCGAGTAGATCTCCATGGCGGCGTTCACACCGTCGGGCATCTCGATGGACGTCCAGATGTGGTCGTCTCCGGCGCGGAACGAGCGGTTGGAGACGGAGAACTCATCGCTCATGACCAAGTCCCACGTGTCGCCACGGGAGCTCACGTACGTCTGCTTGTCGCTCGGCGTGTCCGGGTCCACCCACGGGCGGATGCCCGAGAGCGTGGCGTCGCTGCGCGCGGACACGGAGGCCATGAGCAGCGCGAGGGCGACGGGTCCATGGCGGAGGAGGGCCATGCTGCTTCGGTTGTTGGAGAAAGAGAGCAACTGCCGACTGGTGGCCTACTGTTCTGCCGTCAATTGCGGCCCAGGCTGGATTTTACCTGCAATTCCATCCACAAATAGGGAAACAGGTGGGTCCATAGGGCAAAGAACAACGCAACGGCGCATAGGGAGAATGATACGCCAGTTGCCCAAAAACCGCCTATTAGGTGTATGGGGGTAGGGAAAGTTCTGATATAACCAAAACAAGGTACACGAAACTGGATAGATGGCGCAATTTACCTTTAGATCCAACCTTACTTTGGTAATCGACTTTTGAGAAACGCTTTAGTCGAACCCTCTTTTGGAGACCAGTAAAGGCAGAGAGTGCATCTCGCACGACATTTTTCAAAATTTGAACCCACAGACGCGGCTCTGTGCTCTGCCACGTTCATAACCGACTTCACTCACTCCACATAACACTGGCGGATCTAACTAACCAGCCTCCTACACGAAGTTGGTGCTGTAATTGTCCTTGGGCCCGGCCTTCCAGCCGATCTCGCTGGCGGAGCTGATGGACAAGGCGCTCTTGGGCTGCATCACGATCTGCCGCTTGCGCTCCGCGTCCGCCGTCTTGGCCGCCTGCAGCGACATGAACACGGCCGTGAGCGTCACGAGGACAGACAGGGCGGAGGCCCCGATGGCCACGGAGAACGGCGGCCCGTAGGAGCTGGAGAAGACGCCCGACAGCGACTCGCTGCTGCCGTCCGTGGTGGCGTCCGAGGTGCTGGCGGCTGTGACGCAGCGAGGGCCCTTCCATGTGGTGCTCTTGCACTTGCATCGCCCCTTCGAGCACGTGCCCGTGGCGACTGAGTTCGTGGAGTTGACAAAGATCGTGCAATCATCATCGCTGTCGCAGAACGCACCGCCGGAGACAGCGGTCCACGGGTTGTCGTCGTCCTCGTACTCGTCGATGTGGTCCTCGATCCACTGCGCCGTCGGGTGCGTGGACGGATCGCAGCCGTACGCCATGGTCGAGTCGGAGCTCGTGTCCTGGTAGATGCGGATGTAGTCGATCTTCATGGACATCGGGAACGCGTCGCAGATCGCCGTGTCTTCAGACCCAGAGCCGTCGCATGCGCCGCCAGCGTTGGGCGGCGTCGCGCTCCAGGTGCTGGACAGCGCCACGTTGAAAATGAAGTACATGGGCTCCTCCACCATGATCTTGCGAGGGTTCATCTCTGCGGAATCCTGCGGCGGATCGGTCATGGAGCTGGCCGGAATCTCGAAGATCGGCGTGCCCGCCACCATCCAGCGCACGTAGCCGCTGGAGCCCATGACCCACTCGATCTGGTACGTCAGAAAGCCCGTGTACGCCGCCACATGAATGGGCCAGTTGGCCGAGATGGCGTCCATCTGATACGCGAACTCGGTCGTGGATGAGTCAGCAGAGCTTGAGCCGGACGAACCGCACATGGAGTCGGTGTTGCCGGCGCTGCACAGGTACGCGCCATCGTAGCCGTTGAGCTTGGCGAAACACGTTCCGTTGGCGTTGATGCCCCAGTGATCAGACGAGTCGTCGATGGTGCTTATGTCCGAGTTGACGTCGTACGAGGCCGGGCAGATCGACAGCGAGCACGCGTTCTCCGTGATGCCTGATTCTAGCGAGGACTTGATCGTCGAGTACGTCTGAACCTGCGACGACTTCTTCGCGCAGAAGTTGTTGGCCGCGTATCGAAGCCCCTGGTACCACGAGTTGTAGCTCCGAGAGGCCGAGTACGTCTTGGTGGGAACGTCAGGCGTGTTGGCGCCCTTAGTGGTGCACGTGGAAGAGTACACGCAGCCAGTCTCCGATGATGAACTGGCGATGATGCGGAACTTGGTCGGCATTCCTGGGCCGACTTGGATGGAAGACGAGATGGTCGTACCAGCACCCTCTAGGATATCGATCTCCGGAGCTCCGCGGCCCTGGTTGGCGTTCATGCCGGAGCCTGGGCTGTCGTCACAGGCGCTGATGCGCTGGTTGGACGAGTTGAAGACCGTCTCGTTGCACTCGTTGTAGGAATACGGCCACATGCGGTTGGTGGACGCACTGAAGATGGCGCGACCCAGGTTCCCCATCATCCAGATGCCAGGCCACGTCGGGTAGTAGGCGGTTGTGGCCGCTCGTGCCGAGTCTCCGCCTGAGATGTCGGGGTTGCTGGAGCTAATCACGCCGGGAAGCTGCGCTCGCACCTCAGCCATGCCTCCCTGAAAGCAGAACTTGTTCCAGGACTGCACCATTCCTGAGCGGTAATACTGCAGACAGACAGCAAGCGATGCGACATGGCTCCAGATTAGAAACAGACAGGGCGAGAGGCTTGCATATAGCTACACCACTTACAAAAGTGACGTCTTCGTAACCCGCCGGGCTCAGGTACGAGTTCCACAGGTGCAGCGTCACTACATCCTGCGTCGCATTGATGTACAGATAGCACGTGTCGTCGTCGCAGGCAGTGCCAGTCATGTTGTGCGAGTAGACTTCGAGCGCGTCGTTGACGCCGTCGGCCTTGTTCATGGACGTCCATAGGTGGTCGTCCCCCGGCTCAAAGCTGCGGCCTGCGGTGTTGAATTCGTCGCTCATGACGAGGTCCCATACGTCGCCCCGCGTGCTCGTGTACGTCTGGTGCGAGGACGGCGTGTCCGGGTCCACCCACGGCAGGATGCCCGACTTGGTGTCGAAGGTCGTGGCCTGCACGCCGCAGCAGGCGGCCGCCAGCACCGCAAGGGCCGCCAGACGCCGATCGGTGCGCTTCATTCGGTTCTACAGTATTGAGCTGATTAGTTTCTGGCCGGTCAGGTGGGAAGACAGAAAGCAGCCAGTTCCGCATCAGACGGAGTTGGAGCGGTGCCAGCTGGCGCTCAGAACCTTCTTTTGGCTCTTTTATGCTGAGCTGATCAGCATGAACGGAGCTTAACGTCGTTAAGAACCACACGTTTCTAGACACTAAAGTACCACAGATCTGTTCTTCACGAGACGGATGTGTCCAGTATGAAGGTCTGGCTGCTTTGGACTGCACTCGGTTGCAACAGTATGCATGGCTCAATAGCTCAAGATTCCTCTGACCCACTCTAAAGAATTGGACCTTGCGGTGCCTCCCCATCATCCAATCGTGCAACGTCAGAGTGGTGTGGTGCACACTAATTAAAAACGCGCAAAAATGGAGCGAAACGACACTTCAAGTTGCCTCCATCTGAGCGAAGCCATGGACGTGGGGCCGATGGCAGCCACGGCGCCTACGGGCGGTGCTGGAGACACAGAGGTGGCGGGTGCCGGTCTCATCGTGGAGATGCAGGCCGTGGTCTCGCACATTCCGGAGACGATCTCGCTCTACCGCAACGAGTTGGACAAGCTGCTTATGGCGTTCGTCAAGTCGCAGGAAAGCGAGCAGCGACTCATGCACCGCACAAAGGAGATCCTGGGAGAGATCCACAGCAGCCACGAGGCCATGCTACGCGACCAAGAGGAGGAGAACGAGGCGATCGCGCAGAAGAAGAAAGCCAAGGTCGAGCTGGAGGCCGTGCATCAGCAAATCGCGGCGTCGCGGCAAATGGAGACGGACAAGCAGCAGAAGCTGAACGATCTGCGCAGCAACTTGGCGCTGCTGCAAGAGGAGCTGTCGAAGCTAGTGGTGCCTGGGAGCCACGCTGCGAACGATGAGCTCGTGTTGAATGAGGAGCAAGAGCTGCAGATTGCGAGCATGAAACGGCAGAGGGCAGAGTACGCTCGGGACGTCGAGGCCAAGAGCTCCATGCTGCAAGATATCCGGCAGGAAACGTCCAACCTGCATGTGCTGGTCGTGGAAGAGGAGATGTCAAACGACCGTCTTGAGGAGCAACACGCGAAGATTGTGGCAGTCATTCAGGAGAAGCAGAAGCTCACGGAGAAAGAGGTGCGTCGTAAGACGGGTCTTGAGCAAGAGCTGAAGGTGCTCAAGCAGCGACTGGAGCATCTGCAGTCTGACGTGGCCGTGAAAGAGGCCATAAAGAGAGAGAACGAAGAGAACGCGCGCAAGAAAGACCTCTTGATGCGAGAGTCCAAGCAAAAGATGGAAAAGTACCTCAAGCAGTACGACACGCTGTTCCGAACCACCCATTCGCTGACCGAATCCATGCAAACCCAGTGGCAAAAGAACGTCGAGTTGCAAAAGGAGAACGCACGAGTGGAGCAGGAACTGGCCGCCAAAGACCAGCATATCCAAGGGACAATCCGGGACGCTGTCAAGCTTGAAAAGCTGATTCAGCTCACCAAGGAACAGCTTCTGGACGTGGACACGAAGCGCTCCACGTGCGAGCTTGAAAAGGAAAAGGTAAAGATGGAGCTCAACGACCTCATGAATGGAGCAATGGAGACCGAGAAGAAGCAGAGCGACTTGCTGGAGAAGAAATTGGACGAAATGCTGCGCGAGCGAGAGGTGCTGAACAAGATGCTCGTGAAGGCGAACGATCGCACTCAGACCACGTTCGACCTGATGAAGATCAAAGAAAACACGATGAAGAATCTGCAGAATGAGATCAATTGCTTGAAAACCAAAGTGAAGAAGCAACGCGCACAGATTCAGCAACTTGTCGGCGAGCGCGTCAAGTACGAGCAGGAGGCTGCGCAAGCCACGCAGAAATTCATGACGTCTTTGGAAGAAGCCAAACTGCAAGATCTTCAAGTCGCCTCGTTAAAACAGAAGATAGTCGAAAGCGAAAGCCGCCTGAAGCAGCAGCAAAATCTGTACGAGGCTGTGCGGACCGACCGAAACCTGTACAGCAAGCAATTGATCGAGAGCCAAGAGGAGATCGGAGATATGAAGCGCAAATTCAAGATCATGAATCACCAAATCGAGCAGCTGAAAGAAGAGATCACGTCCAAGGACCATTCACTCGTGAAAGAACACTTCGATCACCACAAGGTCGACAAAGAGAAGGAGATTCTCAAGAATGAACTCCTCCGCATCAAGAAGCAGATTCAATCGTCGGAGCAGATTGTGTTGAATCAGGAGTTGGAGATCACCAAGCTGACGAAAATCATTCAAGAGGCCGACGAAGAGAAACAGCGGCAGCTCAAGGAGTATAGTTCTGTGGTGCATGATCGAGATACGTTGCGTCAGCAGCTCATCCAGCGAAACGAAGAGCTGCATGTTTTGTATGAGAAAATCAAGATCCAGAAGTCCACGCTAGTCAAGGGTCATCACCAGTATCAAGAAAAGCAGAAGGAGCTTCTCAACATCCAAACACGCATCCAGAGCTTGACCTTTGAGAAGGAAGCGAGCAACAACCAGCTGCAACACGAGGACTCGTTGAAGCACGAGCTCTTTCGCCTGGAAAAGGAGTTTCTACAGGAGAAAACGAAAATCCGTGCGCTTTCGGAAGAGCTGGATCATCCGCTGAACGTGCATCGCTGGCGGAAGCTGGAAGGCAGTGACCCGAAGCGCTTTGAAATGATTCGCAAGCTGCAAGTGATCCAGAAGAAGCTCATCAAGAAGTACGAGGAGACCGCCATGAAGGACCTGCTGATCCTGGAGAAAGAAAAACTGTACGTAGAGCTCAAGACGATTCTTGCGCGCCAGCCTGGAGCAGAGGTGGCCGAGCAGCTTGCGATCTACAAGGAAACGCTTAAGGGGAAGCAGAACCAGCTCAAGCAAATGGATGAAGAGCTGGAGATGTACAAAATGCAAGTGAAGGAGTACCGGCGCGATCGAGAGTTTCTGGAGCGAGAGAAGCAGCAGATCCAGCAGCAGTGGCTCAGTCACCAGCTTTCAACCAGCGGCAACAGGGATAACCAGGAACCGGAGCAATCGTAAGAGGCAGTGCATGAAATGTGGGCATTCAAAGCAATTTCTACTTTATATTCTTATCAGTGTACAGCCTTTCATTTGGCTCTAGCCACATCTAATCTAATTTGACTGGTGCTGCAAAGCCGCCAGCTCTTCCTGAAGTCCGAGAACGTACTTGTCCATCTCATCGCGCGAGTGGCACGACTGCAGAATGAGGTCGCGGATAACTTGCCGGGCGTTGTCAACGTCCGAAGGGAACATTTTGGGCGCCAGCGCAGCCGTAGGAACCATTTGCTCCGGTCGATACATGATCGGACTCGGCTGCATTGATGGGTGCTGCGGGCGAGAGAGCAGGTAGCGCCCGAAATGGGCCGGCTCTGAAGAGAACGTGGGCACCTGCAGGAGCTTCTTCTGTTGCGGAGAAGTGGACGCCGTCTGGCTGTTGTACGACGTCACGGTCACCATCGGAGGAGACACGGGGCGACGTGATGGGCTCTCGTTGGGCGAGGCGTCGAAACCAACAGGCTCCGTAGTCGGAGACGACGGAAGTGAATGGCTCATAGCGCGTTCCGGGTCCGCCATGATCGTACGCAATCCCACGCGCTTGCTGCCGCCGGCGCGGATGTGCACGAGAACGTAGTTGCCACACTCACCAACGCCTTCACCATCTGCAAGCATGACTGCGTGCATGCGGAACACCTTCTTCTTGGCGCTAACGTCCGTGGCACGACTGTAGCACGTGGCGGTGATGTAGCGCACGACGGGCTGCTTCTTCGGCAGTCCCGTGACGAAGCTCATCTTGCGCCATTCGAATTCCTTGCTGGACACGCGCTTGGTGGCTGGCTTGGCACCGCTGGATTTGGCCGCGACTGGGCTCTTTTTCTTGCGGGGGAAGCCGAAGGAGCCCTTGCCCAGCAGACGCGTGCACTTGAGGAAGTACATGCACGAGACCGGTTCGCTGTAGATGAACTCCGGGTGGAGAGGCACGCCACGAGGGTCCAGCCCCAGGTCGTACACGGGAACGCGGCCTGTCTCCAGCTGCGCGAAGATGTCTTGGTACTGCATGGCCGACGGCCACGGGGATTTGTCCTCTCCTTCGACGTCGTCTTCGTCGTCCTCGTGGGGAATCGCTTCGTCTTCGTGATTGCTGCGGCGTTCGATGAACTCGCCCTGGTCGCTGATGCGCTGGCGCAGGACGCCATCGTTGGCGCTGGTGGATTCAGTCAGCGGTCGCTTCTGGCAGGCCAGCAGGTGGGAGATGGCAGGCAGAAGCACAGGGCGCATGACATCGACAGGCGCCGGCAGCAGCGTGCGCGCATTGCCGCTGCTGGCGAAGGACCCAAACTGTGGAGTCGTCTCCGAGTCAGCCGAGCGCGGACGCTTGCGGCGAATGAGCTGAAAGGCGTCTGGCGCGGCTACGTCCGCTCGCAGAGCCATACTTCAGGGCAAATGACGAGCTTGAGAAGCTCCAGGTGAGTCGCGGAATGGAGCGACCGCATTCCGAATTGGTAGGTACGCAGTGTGTCCCACATGAGATTTGCAACACGCGCAATGCCCATGGAGCCCCGCCGCATACAAAAACCAAGTTGCGAAGAGATTCGAGGCCTGGACAAATCTCCGTGTTCTAGCATCCGGCGGTGCCTCTCGCAGAGTGGACACCTCTCCTGGGATTCACTGGTTCACTTGACTTCACTATGCTCCTGGGATCACGAACTTAGTACGCGGGACCCAAACGCCTTTCGGGAGATCACATAATCCCAGACGGTCCACCCCAAGTTCTTTAGTACGCGCGACCGACACAGCACCAGAGGAGTGAACGCAAAAACCTGTGATAGTATATACCCCGCCTTAGATGATTCTGACATGTCTGTCCGATTCAGCACTGTGGTTATGTAGCGCAACCTCTGTGCAAAGATAGACAGACCTGCTTTCTCCGAATCGCGTGTTAGAGACAGGTTGAGACGGCAGATTCACTTAGAGTTTGTATGAGGTACGTGTTCACCATCGTGTTGCACGCCATGGGAAGAAACCAGACGGACTCGTCCCGTAGCCACTTGCGTCCCTGTCAACTCCAGGCCGCGTTACTGAGGCTGGCGCTGCCGACCACTCAATGAATGCTCAATCACCCTGCTTCAACGCTGCACTAATCGCAGCGCTTATGCGCCAAACAGTAAAAACAAACTGCGTGTTTGGGTAAATACGTGAGGAAATGTCGCCAGAAAACCACTCAAATACCGGTATTGGCATAAAGCTTACATTCGCGTAACCTACTACTATATTCTGTACGTTCGTACAACATCGTAGCAGTTCCACCACTTGGTATTTTAACCCCCCAATACAGACAAATACCGAATTAAGTACCCCAAAATTTGCATAAGTTTGTACAGCATACAATTATTTAGGAGAATATAAAATTACAGAGGATGGCACAAACTGCTTCGCGCAATGATAAGGCACCACATGACGCTCAGCCGGAAGGCGGCCATTCAGTCGAAGAAGGCAGAGAACCCTATGTGGACTCGAGACGACCTCCGCCGTTGGGCACAAACCGAGTTTAAGCTGCCCAAACTACCGTCCAAGCCGACCATCACTCGCGTTCTCCGCGACCCTCTACT
>JAADXR010000221.1:0-46067 GCA_023337935.1 Elongisporangium anandrum | reverse complement strand
CTGTTGGATATATCGTCCGTCGACTCGACACACGTTCAGAAAGAAACATCGATAAAAGCATTTGACCCGATCGGTGGGCGGACGGGTTCGTGAGCAAGCAAAGTCCAACTCGGTTAAGCGCACGGGTGGCTCGATTAACCTACTTTGCTGTACTTGGCAGACCCTATGGTCCCTAGAGCGCTTGCGAATAAAAGCTCCTGATTGCTTTTCACTCAACTTGATTTTACTCATTGGAATTGTGCATAGCGCTGATATATCCAGGATTTGCTTGCCTGACATTATCGGATGAAGTCGTGCCACATATGGACGCATGCATTACGATCGTACCGTCTATTGCAATCGCCAAGCGACTACTCATCGCGTGTGTTTGACAACGGATGATGGATATCCTAAGGAACTAAATAGCCAGGACAAGGGCTCACATCACTTAAGTTCAAGATTCAGCATAAGGATGAGCCTCGCAATATGTAAATGGCTGAAGAAATTTTGGGCAACACATGGTCTACAGTCTCACCACTTAGACATGAGCATTAAACGACTCACGATAAATAGATCAGAATCAAGCTCAGAGTTTAATCAACCATCGAGATCAAGGACTGTGTTGGTTTTGGCAATCTCCTGACTATTTGACAGCTTCAGTATTTTATTTACAGCTTCAAACATACTACAGCTTCTGTATTTTCATCCCTTGCTTTTTTTAAATATTGGCAAGGTATATCTTGTAAAACGAGCGCTTGCACCGACAGCTCAAGTTACTGTATATCGTCAGTTTTCAGATGTCATCGCCGTCACAATTCTAATCGCATCAGTTTATCCGCGTTTGATGACCTGATTTCTGTTCTTTGCGCCGATATCGCTTTGCCGATGTACTGCTGGTCATGGCCTTGAGTCCTCAACATCATTCAGTTCTGGGTATCATCCTCAATATCATGTAATTCTGGATCCAAGATAACATCAAACGAGTCTAGTGGGAAAAATGAACATGTAATCTAAGACATTAAATACAAACATATCGAAATTAGCTCAACGCATACAAAATTCAACGCACAATGAACCCATCGATAATCATAATCACGTGTGAATGCTCGCCTGCTCTTGAAACCCTCTATGTGCAGCATCGAGCATATGCTTGTACGCAGATCTGCTCGTTGTGATGTCACGGAAAAGATTTTGTGCATGAGCTCGACCGTATATGCTGATATTTGATACTGAAATAAGCATTCTTTAGTTGACCTGTGACCTTTCGAACAACGAAGTCTCGGTCGCCTTCATTATTGTACCGGTGCTGACAGTGCTTCATATCATCATCGGCCGCGAAGATTTAGTTCTGGATTCTGATCCATCTTGAGAGAGTTGCTGGACTTAATCGAGGGACTTGTACGCTTCAAAACATGACTTGCATTATTTCAGGTGGTAGGCGAATCCAATAATGTCCTTTGTCTCCCGTATCGTTTGCATCGTGTCAGACCGTGTCAGATTCATCACTCCGTAGTATCCCTCCCCCGTTGTGCTGTACTGGATCATGCTCACTAAGCATACCCTTCTGTCGCTAGTGTCGCATTTTGATTAACATGTATTGGTGCACCTAGTATTTGAGAACGAACAAAATTTTGATAAGATGACCTATGTGTAGTATGCACCTTTTTTGTTGTATTTTCAACGTATGAACGTGTAAATATCGTTCGAATACGATTTATACCATGCGCTCATTTCACTGGTGAACGCTAAACATTTCACTGACATGAATGTCAGCACCAAACCTTACGATATATACCGCACTCGGTAGAGCGAATCATCCAAACATGGACGTCAACTTGTGAGATCTACATATTCAGTCGATCACGGTCATACACTGGCTTCGATTCACCAGGAAGAATCGGTATCAACTAGAACTGAATGCATTGATTTGACTGGTGACGACTCAAGACCTGATGATGAACACTCCGGAATTGAACGTAACGAGCAGAAAGAACGACATACGGCTGATACAATCGATTGCGTTGATTTGACTGGTGATGGATCAGAAGCAGACGTTAATGAACACAAAGAGAGACTTCTGGAAATTTTTTATGGATAACACGGCTCCCCATGGCCTACAGATGTAATCTGAATCAAGCACACTAAGTATCCCAACAGAATTAAACTTAAAGACGTCGGCGACGTCGATTGGCTTTTGCAATTGAACTTATACGCCCTGGGGCTGAGATCACAGTGGACTATGGAAATTCTCTATGGCTCTAGTGTGAATGCGGTGCTTTCAACTGTCACGATAGGCAGAAATGATTATCTCTGCATGATGGGCATGTCTGTTATCATAATAGAGATTGTAGTCTAACACACTAATCAAACAAATGATACAAATTTCCAATATACAGGTCTAAGATCCATGCGACCTAAACTATGGGTGAGGGACTTGAATACAAATGAAATTAATTTCTGTAGTTAGATACGATCCCTATCAATTATGATAACGAGAATATACAGGCTTAAAATCTATGCGACTTAACAATGGATGAGGGATTCAAATCTGTGTACAGCTTTTGCGATTATGACCAAGGACGCCGCATTTTTGACAGTGATACGGATGAGTTGCTGCTCCTCCTTCGCTTCGCTTCGACTACGAATTCTGTTCGTCTTTGGTCTTCTTTTCTTTTTCATGACAAATGGGGCGCCCAGGACTCGTCATAGTGCACTTCATCTTCAAATGGCACCAAGAAAATTTGCTCATTGAATATGGAATGGTGAGATGACACCAAGTAACATTCTGAAAAGACCGCAGACACAACCTCTTGCTGTTCGGGGTCCAGCAGTGCAGCAATAAGGCGACGACACGGGATTCCGTACTGATCTATGAACAAAAGACGTGCAGTGTTTGGTCGAGAACGTAACTCTGCGTTTGATTTCAGGTTTTGCTCTCATATTACCGACGTAGCTGATATCCCTGTAGCTCTTTTGAATTTTGTATTGTCAAACAATGCTGCTTTGCTTGTTATACTTTTCCATAGCGCCACGAGTCACGAGGGTACCGGATTCATATTATTTGACCGCACATTGAGCTCTTATAGCAGTCATCGACCAGCTTTGAGCACATGCTTGTTAGAAACGCAAAAGGAGCCTCAATGCGCATTCCTGTCACGAGCTGATTACCAAAGATGCTCACAATGAAAATACTAAATACTGGTCCACCACCCAACCAATGCATGCCGTCCAATGTTAGCGTAGAGACACCAGTCGATCGGACGAATTTCACGAATGTTTTCATGACAGCAGGCCTAAGCACCATTCCAATGATAGTTAACTGGCTTATGTACGCATACATGACTGTAGTGCCCAAACCATATTTTTTGTCTTGCTGGTTGAGCTGCCCAAAGTGGTGGGTGATGACGCGTATGACGTCAGACGTACGAAACTTCAAAGTCAACCCGAATTGCTGAGCGATAGATCGCAGCGACAGACCACGGTCACAAAAAAATGGAGTCCCACTAAAATCGTATCCAGCATTCTCAAGTTGCTGAATGAAACATCCATCATCTTCTGATGGCACTAAACCGAATGCCAATGTAATGTTCTTCATGTTACCGTCTCTTCCAACTAAGTGCATTTGCACACCAGAAAAATACCGGCTCTAGCTGTGGCTGCAATGCATAAAATCCGTTGTCTAACCTAAATGGCGGAAGCAAACACGCCTACAATTACAATTGCGCGCTTGAATCGTGAACTCTCGTCCTTCTCCGCGAAGGCAATGCTTCCACGATTCTGTTCTGCCAACACATGCAGATACGAGTCGATATATCCAAATGACCTTCGTCCAGCCTTTTCATCTTCTTGATTAACTGTATCTCGAGCGCAATATACGGTTCGTATCATCTTGGACAAAGCGATACCGTCTAGCTCTTGAAATTGTGCTATTAAAACTCGTGTTGGATCAGATCCAAACGCTTGAACAGCGCTAGTAAACAATGGCATCTAAGCAATTTGGCGGCCTGTCGGCTTCTGTGCTGACACACAATTCATGTGCTCACGTTCGGATACCGTGGTGAACGGTACTGCGCTGATAACACTGCACAATAAAATTGCATGGTCGGGAAGTGCACACAATGCGACAGTCTGTCCCACCACGGCGTTCGACCTTCACCGACTTCCCATTTGAAAGAGCATAATCCTGAACGGCGTGCAATGCGATTGCCGGTGTTTTAAAGACTTGATTCTCGTAGAGCGGATCATTTTCAACACCAGGAGATGGCTTAAACAGAATGGTTGGTGATAAGTTGCTTTCCGTATACTCATGCTGACTCTGACTTTTATATTTTAGTGTCACATACCGTCTCAGCCTACACCTTTTTGCATTTTTCCTTTTTTGTGTGTTGGTCGTGATTACGTATTCTTGAATGTATCAAGCAATGGTCATGCGAGGAAAAGAACGAATCACCTAACGTACCACCCGTGTATAGTTAACCGTATAGTAGTCTGCGCTCTATACGCATGTGTGAAAAAGGAGAACCATGATCGGTCAAGAAGAACGTCGTGCGCATGGAGACGACATCCTCCCCTGGCAAGCCACCCAAACTCGAGCTTTCCACGGTGCTTGGCATCGCAAAGAGGATTACAGGCGAACAAAGGCGGGCACACTTGCGTGACTCAGCGCGACAAGAACTACCGACGCTGAGCGTGAAGGAGACGCTGGAGTTCGCCCACACCATGTCAGGGGGGAGCTCAATAAGTGTGCGGGGGAGCACTTCTTCAACGGCGCGCTCGAGGAGAACAAGGTCGCTCTGGACACCGCCAGCGCTCTCAACGAGCACTACTCGGACGTCGTCGTCCGCCAACTGGATCTGCAGAACTGCCAGGAGACCATCGTGGAGACCGCTATGATCCGTGGTGCCTCTGGTGGCGAGTGCAAGCGTGTGTCCCCGGGGAGATGGAGTTCGGCCGTCGCTACGTGTCGCTCTGGGAGGAAATCAGTATCAGTCTCGACTCTGCTGCCACGTACAATATCGTGAACATGCAACGCAACATCACCAAGACGTTCCGCAAAACGCTCTTTTCCAGCTGTCGTTCGAGGTGTTTTCGCTCTTCGACGAGGTGCTTATCCTGAACCAGAACGAGGTCATGTACCACGGCCCTTGTGAGCTGAACATGTGCCATTTCGATTCGTTGTGCTTCGTCTGCCCTCCGGAGCGCGACATTGCCGATTTCTTGCTGCATCTGGGCACCAAGCAGCAGTTCGTCTACCAAGTTGGCTACCGCAAACACTTTCCCCATGAGGCTAATAAGTTTGCTAAAGCGTTCTGTCGCTCTCCGATCTTTCAGCGCACGCTGCACGAGCTCCATTCCCCTCTGTCGCCCCAACTGCTAATGAACGTGGAGGCGCATCTGAACCCGATGCCGCAGTTCCACCGGACCTTCTGGGAGAGCACGCGCACGATGATGAAGCGCCAGGCGCTCGTGACTATCCGTAACACGGCCTTCCTCCGCGGCGGTGGCATCATGGTTATCGTCATCGGTGTCATCTATGCGTCGACGATCTACCAGCTCGACGCCAGTAACGCGCAGATGAATTTGGTTGCGCTTTTCCAGACCGTGTTGTTCCTGGCGCTCGACCTACGTTGCTGCACGTGACATTCTACAAGCAGCGCGCTTCCAACTTCCTGCACACGTCCACGTACGTCATGTTCAACTCCAAGAACCAAGTTCCTTTGGCGTTGGCCGAGTTGCTCGTGTTCAGTACGCTGGTGTACAGGATGGTCGGTCTCGTGAGTACGACCAGTGCCTTTATCTCGTTCATAGTGCTACTGATCCTGACGAATCTAGCTTTTTCCGCTTGGTTTTTCTTCCTGGCCGCTATCTCGCGTGACATGCACATTTACAAGCCCATTTCTATAGTCTAGGTGCTGTTCTTCATTCTGTTCGCTGGCTTCGTGATCGTCAAAGGCGAGATGCCGGACTACACCATCTGGACATACGGGATCAACCCCATCGCCTGGTGCCTGCGTGCGCTGGTGGTGAACAAGTACGAGTCGCCTCGCTACAGTACTTGGTGTTGCGAGTGCATTGACTACTGCGCCAAGTACGGCATGGACTTCGGCAAGTATTCGCTGTCGTTGTACGATGTGCCTGCGGGCCACTACTGGATCTGGTATGGCATGCTCTTCATGCTTGTGATTTACTTCATCTTCATGTGGTTGTCGTGAATCGTGCTTGAATACCACCACTACGAAAGACCGGCTTCATCACTCTGGACAAGAATAACGACGATGACGAGGTGTCGAGCAGTATGTGCTGGTATAAACGCCCAGGCACTGTAGTCCTCATCGATGTGGCCTTGCAGGCGAACACGACGTCGGGAGAGAAGGGTTTTGAACCAGTGACCTTCGCCTTCCAAGATATGTGGTACTTGGTGTGGAACCCCAGTAACCCAAAGGAGCCCCTCGACCTGCTGAAGAGAATTAATGGCTACGCTCTTCCTGGAACGATGAAGGTGCCCTGGGCTCGTCTGGTAATGGTAAGACGACTCTGAAGGACGTGATCGCTGGTCGTAAGACTGGTGGCCAGATCCGAGTAATTCGAGTCGTTCTCGAGCGAGACGCCCATGCAACGTGACTACAACCCCATCACGTGGATGCTCGAGTGCATTGGTGTCGGTGTGATCGATGCCGCCAACTCCGTGGAATACATGAAGCCGTTCAACCCGAGCGAGAAGAAGCGCGATTTGGATGCGGCTTTGGCTCAGGAGGGCGTGAAGGTTCCTTCTTCCAGCTTGAACGAAAGGCTTCTCACCAAGAAGCGAGCTGTGTGGTCTTCGCCTTCTGGGAGAATAACATCCTCAGTTGCTAGTGGAGCAAAGCGAGTCTGTGCTCAGCAGCGCCGTGGCCGTGCCGACCCAGCTGCTGCAGGCGCATAGACGACGATGTGCGCGACTGGTATGTCACGCTGCTCAAAGCTCCATCGCTATGACCGAACGAGGACGTGATGCAGTTCGTCTTCAACGCACATGGTTCGACTGCAGCAGGGCATGACTGCTGGTATCGGCTGCTGACCGTGGATACTCAGCATGGAACTGCATCCTCTACGCAGAAGGGTCGCTGTGAAACGTCGGACAACAATGGATACTTCTCTGGAATCCTGCCTGGATTCTCACAAAGATTCCAGTGAAGAATCGTACTGTATGGACCGACGCTTCACAGCAAAGCTTCACATCCCAGACCAAATATCGAGCTCACTTTCAGATCTGCTTCTAAGTATCAAGATGCTTCAAGGAGCGCGCCCAAGCATCTACCACTTCTCTCGCCCACCTGTTACCAGACCATGTCGACAACCGACAGACCTGCCCAGCGCAAACGATCCTGCCTCAAGCGTTGCCGTTGACGAGGCCGCATGTGCAGCCACCAGCGACAAGGCCACCCATGACAATCCTGTTCCAAGCGTTCCGTTGACGAGGACGCATGCTCGACCGCTAACGACAAGGCCACTCATGAAAATTCTGCCGAATGTGCTGCCGTTGACGAGGCCGCATGTACAGCCATCGATCAAGTCACCTGCTCGGCGAACACTGAGCACGACGTCACTGACGGTCACACCGCATGCGTTACCACTGAGATGGCAGACACGGCACGCTCGCCTTTCCCTCAAACCGAGGCGCGGCCACAGCTTGCAATCTCAGGTAGCAAATGTTGGTGTAACGAATGGTTTGCTCCATAAAAGGTGTATGTGATCGCTTATCTTCTAATGCTGTGGGCAGTCTCCAACACGTCGCGGAAACGTAGTCTGCATGCGATACCGTCGAATTTCTTGGTCTCGCGCAGTCCAGGTTTGAAGGCACGGTACGCTTACCTTCCCCACACAGCGAAGTGCAGCCATCACCTGCAACTTCAGGGCACAATACAGTAAATCGCCGTAAGCGCAAGCAAGGTATGGGATGATTGTTTTTTGAGAACCCATAAATGAGCACCAAAATAATTCAATGCTGCTTTGTGTGCACAGCCCACAAACGTAAAACAATCTCGGTTATGTTTAATCTAGGCCATTACGAGTACTGTCCTCCTGTTGAGTTAGCTACCCCTACATCTGTACATGAGGGAAATTGACAAAACACGGAGTGATCCATAAATGTTTCACAATTCCAACCTTTCAGGACCAAACACGGAGTTCTGAGCTGATGCATGCATGTATAAATTTTAAAAGGTTTATCGGTCGCTCAACCATAAGAATGCACTGCATCTGCATGGTGTCGATGGCATCGACACAGACACGTTGTCTAGACCAGATCCGATCACGTACAAATTGAAGCTATAAAAATCGTATAGGGTCATATAGTTAAGTACAATGGGTCTCTGGGCAAAATGTAGTGTTGTGAATCGATGGCTGGTTATGGTTTGGCACACGAACGCTTGTTGTGGCCTGATTGAACACAAAATCTACACTTCGGCAAGCGCTGGAGTCTGCCAGCGTGGCGCGATGGGTCACCGCTGCTAGGGTACCGACGTTGCTTTGTACGGTCTGGCTTGCTCGATATTGGGGGCGGACGATCGTTTGGGCTTGAGATAAGCTCTTCTGATAGAACGAGTTCAATGGGGATTAATTCAAAAGCGCCGTACAATCTGAGAAATGACTCAGTCGTATAGTATTGGTCAACAATTGAGAATATTTAGTCTGACCGTCCATGGCATTCGAGTGCGGAGATATATTGATGGCAAGGAATTCTGTGTTGATGAAAAGTAATGCAAGTGCATGTTCGACTTAGCAGATCCACTCGTCGTTTGACGATGGTGCGCCCATGTGTGTTGTGTACAAACACCAAATTGTCATTGCTGGGAACAGCCTTATAGTACGCAGCTTTTGATTGTTCTTCACTCAGTCTGTCGTGCGCATGCTTCGTCAGTAAATTTCCATCCTTCGTCCACTGCTTTATTTGCCGTCTGTCCCACGAGTCTGTCATAACTTGTTCATGTAACTTTGAAAAACACCAAAAGGTAGCAAAAGCCGTAAGCTGATTGCCGCTGCATTTTGAGATTCAACAAAGTTTGTGCTCCTCCATCCGTACAACCGGCCAGAGCGTAATGCAGAATACAGAACCCAGTGGTCTGGCGAAATCTCCTCAATATAATCAGCAATCGCAGGATTTGTCATTCGGAGGCATGTGATTCTCATCTGATACAAGACGTCGCATTGAGATGATTGGATTTCGTACAGGATTTTTGTCATGTCCCGTGGGCAATTACTTTTGAAGTTCTTGTGTATATTCTGCATAATGTGTCTCGTACAGTATCGTACGTTGTGTAAGCCAAACGTTTTAAGTGCTGCCAGGATACCAGACCCACGATCAAAAAATATTTGCATTTCAGTCAGATGAATGCCTGCCTGAATGGAGCAACGAAAGAACCAAAGCAAATTTTCTTCTGATTCAGAAGCACATACTGCAATTGCAAAAATAATGTTCATTGGATTTTCATCTCTGCCAACCAGAACCAATTGAGTACTCCTGAATTTGCCGTGCTTTATAAATGCTCCATCAATACCAACTATTCTCTGGTCATGTGCAGCATAATGATGAGCAAAAGGGTGATACACAAAAGCTCTGATGAACTCACCATTTTCATTCCAATTAGATTCAGGGACACTGGTCGGATTTTTCACAAACCAAATCTCCAAAAGCGAGCGTAAACGACGAAATCCATCCTCAATGGATCCAAATAAAACATCCACAATGAGATTTTGCCCCGATAGGCCTCTTTCATGGGCATAATAGTGCCAATACCTGCTTTCACTTGTTCTACAATTACTTTTCCTGAAACATCAGGATTTGCTCCAACCAAGGAACGAATGAGCTTGTAGTCGCGCAGTTGAGATGCGCCAATTTGGAGTCTTCCTCCACACATATTATTTCAAACATGATATACTGATCACATATCCAGTCTGATGAGCAGCCTGAGACCGTAAAGCAATGACTTCGAGCGTGGATTGGTCGCATCCACTGCAATTGTAGCGCAAGAACGCATCATCCTGAGCCTTTGGATTAAGGAAGATCCGCTTTCCTTGAATGGCGGCATATGCCCTGATAGCTTTAGTGCATGCCTTTTGATTGCCATAACACACACCTTTCACAGGAGCCAAGCTCTGAGAACTTGCATTTAAATCCATGAACGCCAACCAAAGATCACGACGCAGTCTGTCGGGAACAGCCCTCATCTATGACGAGCGTGAGCCGAGCACAGGAATTATCCGAGAGGTATTCGATTAAAAGATTGACGAACAAGGACGCGAATTATTCACGGTGCTGTGGACAACCAACGAGACGACAAGCGAACCGGCCGCCGAGGTTCGCCGTTGCACCCCTGTAGCTGCTCGCATATCGAAGGAGTGGGTCGATGGCGGACGCCAAGGATCTCTTTGAAGACTTCGACGGAATGATCGGTCTGGTGGTCGGTTCGGTGGGGCATATGAGCAACTACGCTGCGGATTTATCGCGGTGGAAACGGCTCTTCAAGCATGGGGTGCAGCTTGTGCTGTTACCGAAGCCAAGATCTCTGCTTACATTGAGCTGGGTCGTACAAGAGACAAAGATTACGATACCGGACTTAAGGGAGAGAATCTAAGGAGCGGACAAACAGGGAGCGGTCGTACATAGAAAGAGACATTAGGTAACTATACACAAAGAAGAAATCGAAAGCAACGCGTGGCAACATGAGCGACGAGGCCACCGCGCTCGCCACGGGGCTTTGCATGGAGTTCCTACGCGACAGGAAAAGGAGCGGCGCATGAAGAAGACGAAGAGAAAGAACAGTGTCTTCCCTGCTGCCAAATCTCGAAAGCGCGGACATAGGAGTCAGCGCAAGCCATACTCGGTTGCAGGAAAGATCGTGCACCCACGTGTTATGAAGTCTGTGCTACTGAATGATGTGCTCGATATGAAGCGTTCTGCGCTGTTCGGGCTGCATCCCGACGTGCCATTAATCGAGCACCCAGCGCGCTTGACCAGATCCGAGGGATCTGTCAACGAACTCGCTTCGACAGCACCTGCACTACCGCGGCCTTCTGCGATACAGCGCATCACGCAATCAAATAACCCGCTCAAATTTGTGTTCTCCGATATTGGAGACCTAGGTTATTGTGAATGTGCGCATTTTTGCGCTCGACTTCGTTGCCTGAATGCTCAGGCTAGCGTCTTTTGTGACGACACCAATTGTCGGGCAGGTCGACTCTGTAGCAATAGGCCTGTTGAGTCAGAAGGACTCCAGCTCTACCGGGGCCGTCATGAATATCACGTGCGCTCAACTAAAATCGTAAATGCTGGCTGCATCGTAGGTCCCCTATTTGGGGAGCTAACCCTTACCCCCGAGACAAGCACCGGTCATCAACGAGAATACGCACTGAAGCTCCGCGAACGATCAAACAGAGGTGCTGTCTATATTGATGCCCAGAAGTCCGGCGACATGGTACGATTCGTAAACCATTCGTGTGACGCGAATTGTGTGTTTATGGAAGTACGCAACCGTGAACTGGTGCACGTTGTTTTGGTGGCTTTGACTCGAATCTCTGAAGGCGACGAAATTACTACAGACTACGGAGATGAACTCTGGTTTGAGTGCAAGTGTGGAGCAAAGAATTGCGTCATTAGGAATTCGGCCTAATACGATTCAATTTCACTGATTGTGTTTTAGTTTTGTTTGATATCATTTTAATAGTGATAATCGCTAGTAATGACTGTGACGTTTACGATATTGATAGAGTAGATTTATATTTTGCACATGCGTGGAGTACTTTGTTTCGCTAACAACACTGGGGGGACAATGATGGCGTCTGCTGATATCCGTGACTTTTCCTAGGTCAAGTTTTCTTCTGGTTCAGTCCATTTGAATAGTCAGATGGAATGCAATTTTGATTGTGTAGGAGTTTAAACTCTGTAGGGGATGTTGGTTTTACACCTTTTTTTTTTACTACTATAGAAATGTCTAATGTCTGAACATCCTATGCTAATTACATAAATCCCTCGATATACACAACATGTCCGTCACTTATCTTTACGCCTACGATTCCTTCACGTGTAGACATCACAGCTGAACATGTATGTAAATAATTGACGGTGTTGAGTCAACAAAGGTTACTATATATGAGGAATCGATATACCATATGCTTAAGCAACAACAACAAAAAAGAAAAAAATCACCTTTTTTTTAGTCTAGCTCAACCCCACGCTTGGCAAACGCACAAATGTGGTTTAAGGTCTGAGTCCGGCCAAACCCCATGTTCTTGGATGTACGAGAGAGTATTCAAACGCGGTGGCATACGCTGCGGCTGGCACACCAACTACCTCGTATAGTGAAGGAAGAGACGGATACAAACCAGGTTGTGGTGCTGGGTGGTTCATGTCAACCATTTCACTCAATGTGGGATCGCGTCGTGTGCTGTGAAGTCCATGGCCGACAGTGTGTCTCCGAGGACCTTTTGTGACGCGACGGCGGTTGGTTATAGTCACCGGCTCTAGAATCCGTGGTGAAAGTTGACGTGACGCGTCTACTCGAAGCCACCAGTGCTGATCAAAATGCTCTGGTAAAAGCTTCAAGCGCCCGTTAGATTCGATAATCGTCATCAATTCATGGAGGCATGGTCTTCCGTGCACTCTTCTAAATCTCCAGAACATTCGCCGCGTCGCAATCTGTTGACCACAATTTTTTTTGGTTAAATTCCACAATTCTTCAGTAGCGTTTAACGCCCATACTGACACAATACGGTCAACAGCAGCGTATTGATCACTTTGGAGCTTGTGAGGGGTGATAGTGGCTTCCTTTGTGACTTGATAGCTGATAGATTCAGCTGCTACTGTCCACCATGGCAGCAACTTCTGAAACACAGTCGAAATGTCACCTCTAGCCGACTTGATCCATGCCTTGATTTTTGCATGTGTACCTTCAATCGTGGATGTGTCCTGGCAACCAAAGTGATTGTACGTGTTGGTCCAAGCCTGTACAACCTTCGTATTGTATTTCCACCAGTGCGCATCCAGATAATCTGATAGCTCCACATTTAACACCCGAAGTGCAGTTCGATGAATCTCGAACTCTCGCACTGATTGCGCTTGAACAGCGGCGTGGAACCTGGCCATAAACGCTTCGGTTTGCCAAGTGTTTTGGTATTTGGGGTCGAATGAACATGGATTTAGAACTTGATATTGACCAAGGACACGCTGGATTTGGCCAGCACATTACGATTCATGTGCCAGCGGCACACCATTGAAATCACGTGCGGGGGCACGACCTCCACAGCGTTCAAACATGCTAAATCCCGGTCTGTCACAATTACACGTGGATAGCGAATCAGAGTCGTGTCAATCAAATCTCGTAAAGCTGAAAGTGTAAATATATAGTCAGGCTCTGCTTCACCCAGTAACCAGCATTGGGCAATAGGAAGCACGGAATTCATAGCGGTGATTGCGATAGCGTTGAGCAGCGGTAAATTGTATTTGCTCGTCTTGTGCGTGCAATCGAGAACGATCACGTCAGTGTGCTCTTCTAGCGAGCGTGTAGTATCCGGATGAGCCCAGAACAAATATCGCAATCTGTCGCTTCTTGGTAAACGTTCAAACTTGTAAAAGAATCCGTTCAAATCCAGTAGTTCGAGAAGCCCTTGTATGTTGGACTGAGGCGCAAGTAACTCACATCGCGGATCTTGACGCGCATGGGGCTTCCGATTCGTTTGGACCCACGCATCGTTCGAATTCGCTCTTCGGCACGCAATTTGCGTGTGTTTTTAGGCTTCCCACTGCGATCACATGCGAAGAGTCGTTTGTAACGAGGCGATCCCCGTTACACAAGTAGGTGCATTGGTTGCGCCTTTACATATGTAGGCAGGATTTTATTACAGATTTGCATAAGTAGGTAGGGTTTTACTAACACGCCGGCTCTGCTGGCGTGTGCCGTGTGTCGCTCACTGAATGGATGACATTTGGGACGCAGCCCAAATTTCGACCAATCAGAGCAGAGCTTTGTATTTCAAAGATAAATAAAATTCAGAGTTGAATTTACCCGCTTCCTCAGAGCCGCTTACGTGTAAGCAAGTAACGGCGCACCTGGCCCGTTACACCTGGTAGCACTTCGTGGTCCTTCCAACGTTAAGATGAGTGACATCTCTACGTCTGGAGATGTCCTTGAGTTATCGGCCTTCCCCCATCTCACGATGTTCGAGTGGAACGCGCTACACCGCCTTGCGGCGGTGTCCGGTGATGTCTTTGTGTCGACGCTGCTGCGATCAGCGTCTCCTGAAGACCAGCGCAAGGCCATCCCCGAGTGCTTGCAGCGCGAGCGTGACTCCTATCACGCTTCAACTCCCGCGTCTAGCAAGTCCGAGGTCGTCAAGATCGACACGTCGGCGTATTCCGGCGTCGGTCAAGACCGACTCCCTTTAAATCGCTGGTTCCGCGAAATCCAGCTCGCCATGGACGCGAGACAACTCGCGTCGGAATCCGCCCGCGCCAACTTCCTCCATTCCCGTCTCACCGGCAAGGCAAAAGAGTGGGCCCTCGGAAAGTTGGTCTACGACGAGAGCGCCTTTCCGTCGCTCTCCGAACTCCAAGACGACCTGATGCTCGCGTTCGAGCCTCCCCAAGATGAGTCGCGCATGCGTGCTGGTTTCTTCGCCCTTAAGCAGGGCAAGATGGCCATGCGCGACTATGTGCTGAAAGCACGACACTTGGTGTCGTGCGTCGTCACCGACCCCATCGACATGTCTTCGCAAATCCATGTCTTCGTCTTCGGCATGCGTGAAGGCATGACGCGTTATTGTCTCACGCGCGAAAGCCCGAAGACCCTGAAAGAAGCCTTCGCCCTCGCGCTTCGCGAGAACTATACGGTCTCGTCGTCTTACGCCAGACCGATGTCGGTTGAGACTCAAGCGAATACACCCGAGCCGATGGAGCTCGATGCGATTGAGGCTGCGGCTTCGAACCGCAGCAAGAACTGGGGAGGTCGCGGTAGTCGTGGTGGCCGCGGAGGCCGCGGTGGTCGCGGTCCAGCTCAACTGATCTGCTTCCGCTGTCGGGAGCCTCGTCATCGCGCGGCAGAATGTCGCGCCCCAGCTCCGGTCCTCGCGAATATTGAGGCAGCGGTCGTACCCGCTGCCGGTTCGCTTGGGTCTCCAAAAAACGCGGACAACCAGTAGGAGCGGGGCTTCCTACTGGGCTAAACGGAGGTCTGGGTCCTCCGGTGGAAACCCGACCTCCTGATGCCCCTGTGCAGATCGCACAATTCAATGCCACCACTTCCAGTGGCGACTTGAGGCTGATTATTGTCAGCCTCCATGTTACCGGCGCGCGACGTCCGCTGCTCTTCTTGAGTCGGGCGCGACGAACAACTTCCTTCGCGCCTCGTGCCTCTCGGAGCTTCCTCCGAACCTGCGTGTTCGTGAGGGCCCCGAAGAGATGGTCGTCAAGCTGGCTGATGGAAAGCCGCGGAGTGTCCCGGGGCGAGCAGTGTCGCTGTCGTATGAGTTCGACGGCTTTTGTAGTCTCGACGAGTTCTTGGTACTCGAGATGAACTATGCGTTTGATTGCATCCTTGGGATGCCATGGCTGATGCGATACCAGCCGGAGATCGACTGGCTCAGTCGATCCGTGAAACGTCGACGCGACTACGACGTGAGCGAAGTGTTCGCCCACCTTCTCGTCGCGTCCAGAGATTGGCCTCATGTCACCGTCGTGAATCCTCGATCCACGACCCAAACCACTTAGCATGGCTAAGACAAATATTCTCAATGGTGGTGCTGCAATGGTGTATGCCAGGATGTCTTAAGGCCGCTGAATAATGCCTCTTTTGCACAGTGCACAACTTCTTGATTGTCGAGTTAAATTGCTCGCATGGATTATTGGTCATGGCAGAACCTTGACACGTGTGATATACCTGCCACTTAGTGAAGCGTCCGTGTTTGCACAGCTTCATTTCCATATAGTTGGGACATCCATTCCATAAAAAATATGTAGCAAATCTTTTCATCGCCTCAGAACGCATACGGAACCAACGAACTCAAACGACAGCGCTTAGAAAGGAGAATTCATTTTCGGATCTTGAGAAATGCAGCTCGTAGATATATTTTAAAACGGTTCGAAATTCGAGCCAAAACAAACCAGCTCGACAGTCCCACACATTCTTTTGCACATGGAAAAAGCACATAAGTACCGACGAATGCGGAAAAGTCTCCACAATTGCGTTGTATTGAGCATCGCCTGCATCAACCATCCATAATTTAAAAGCTTGAGACCAATTCATGCTTGGAAAGTTAACGACGAAATCACGCTTCAATACGCGTAGTAGAATCCATGTGATGTCCACTGCCGTTAGCGATGAGGTCATAAAGATTGCCAACAAGTGAAATATTCCAGATAAATCTGAATATCCAATTACTCACACAGCAAAATCATTCTTGTATGTCTTGAATGTTGAGTCAATGTGTATCATGATCGCGTGTTGCATATCTTCGTTATGTAGAGAAGCAAAGCAAGAAAGATTTTTGTTGCTTGAAAGTCCTGGGGAAAATATTAGACGTTGCATGTTTTATTGTCAGCATAATGTCTTATATATATAAAAAGAACTGCCAACATGACCGGTTCCAATTTGAACGCAGCCGTCAGTGTCAAATTCCCCAGGAAATATGCGCGTCTAGGATCCTGTACTTCGTAGTCAGCGTTAGCAATTATAGCTTGAAGGCGCGCCTTCGCATGGCTCATGTCATTGATGCTACTACTAACTATAATTCGAATCCATTTGACGCATGACTGAACCTGCTGCAGCGTTGGTGGCGCTTCAATATTACACTCGTTAAACGCATGCTGTCGTATCGCATACAACAAACCCTGATGAAGTCGCTGTGGGGCCATCGTTGGATCTCGAATTATTTGCTGTGTTAGCCACGTCTTCATAGCTTGATATATATGTCAAACACACACTTTGAGAATACAGAACAACACAATACATTTGAACTAAACGTACTGCAGGTCTGGTAGAAGATTGTTCTTACAGAGCTACTTCAGTCATCAAATGCCGATCCCTTTCATGGACGTCTGAGAGTCCTGTGACTCCGCACGTTCTGATCTTGAGGAATGCTTCACAATAACGCGCTTCGTTCGTATCATTTTCGATCATTCCTTGGCGTCGGGTGGATGTGCATTTTGTGTTCACGAGTCACATTTGATGTCTATCGAGAAGACTACCTTCTTCGCGTCCAAACACTTCATCAAGATGATTAATGCTGCAATCCACCAGATGCGATTTCCGCCGTGAAAACGAGGCTGTGAACGTTTCAAGATTATTAGATTCTCTGATGCCAAGCACTCAGCGGCTATGTCTTCCCCGCTACTTGATGGTAACCACAGCAGCATCCAATCACCAGATGAATCATCACGGTGCGCCATGTGGTATTCTGCTCATCAGCAGTGCGTGTATGCTTTTTTGTGATATAGGCACTCAACCTTTATTTCCTAAAATACCATTTTTGCTATTTTGGGTGATGGAAATATTGGTTTCGCGGTTAAAAATTAACCGTAACCGCGGGTGCTAGAGTAAGTTTAATGTGTGATTGTGCTCAACTGACGCCATCAAATCTAAGTGTGGGATCTGGTCATGCCCGCACACAGCTTAGATTTTATTCGTAGAAAATATTCCGCAAGGTTCTCAAAGTTGCCTGTACAGAAACGCTCATAATTGGTCGATCTCGAGGACACCAAGACAAGTTGAAGAGACCCGAAGGTGGCCCGCCATTCTACGGGCACACGGCGCCCAAGCCACGAAATATTAGGCCTGAAAAATCACGCATCACAAATCACAAGGAAAATCTGGGATCGTATGTTAAAGATTGCCGTCTTCACAAATCTTGCCTCTTCATGCCATTGTTATGTAGTCGATGTGCTCCTGCTAGAGGCTTCCATGTCGATGTCGTCCATTTTTTGGATCTTGGAGAGGATGAAAACATTGCGCGGAGGCTGAAAAGTCGCTTGTAGAAGTTTCTATCCATTTGTGTGTAACGGCATTGTCTCACTCTATATCGAAAGTTCTTTCCTCAATTTTACTGGCAACACGATGCTTCAGAAAGTACAGTACGGCGGCTCCTGGTCGAGAGTGAAGCACATCTCGCACTTGGGCAAACGCCGCAGAGAAGCCACCAGGGAACAAGATGGCTCAAGGAAGATGCAAGATCACCCGTACCCAGAGCAGTCTCGCCCCGATCCTCAACCCATCGAGCAGCCAGAGCAGCCAGGGAGAGTGCTCGGTGGATTTCTTGCCTCTGGTAGATGCACAAGCAGCTCCAGTTCAGCTCGTGGTCCGTAATATTCGCATACTCGTCATGGTAATTGGACTGGCATTCGGATTGGGAATGATCTCATCCATGATGATCCAAGGTGTGACGCTACCAGAGCTGAGTGCCAGCAATCTGACCGATGCTGACAAGTCAGCATTGCTGGACCGCTATAATACGTACACCGGCGCCATTTTCTCGGCCGTGAGTATGCCGTTCCAGCAGATCGTCATGCTCATGATGCCAGTCTTCTTCCTCTGCTTCGTGACGTCAGCGATTTTAAACCAAAGCAAATCCTTTGTCGAGCGGTGGGCGCCTATGTGTGCTACTGTAGCGGCTTCGCTGCTCATTGGCCAAGGGATGAACGCTGTCAACGTGCAGTTCGACTCGCCTCGTATCGAGTTCATCATTGGCTCCAGCGATCTCAGCTCCGTCAAAAGTGTGAACTACTCCTTCGTGGTCACCAACGTCACCAACTCGGCTCGTATCGCAGGTGTTCCCAGCACCGACACGATCTTAAGAAGTGCCATTCGATTATCGACTTCAAATGAGCAAAGCGCATGCCTATGGCCCAGCGGGTTTGGAGGTCGATTGAATCCGCCTGAAACTTCGATTCGATTCGGCTTTCCTTTGAATTCGTGGCTCGAATATGTACTACCGACGTCTGTAAAGAGTGAGAAGACTTTCAAATTTTCAGTGAATGATTCGCTTCAAGCCGGCTCCATCAGCTCCAGCGAATTGCCTGATTGGCCTCTTGATGAATGTGCAAAACTGTTCAGCTATGGAACGTCGCTGCTAATAACCCATTACTCGACTGAATTTCTGTCTCCGGCTGATGTTTACGATGCAATTGACACGTCTGATGCAGCTCAAATGCTCACTGATATGCAAAGCGCAATCCGAACTGAGAATCAGTACTGGAAAAACATCTCAGTTCCTGAAATGACCGTTGAATTTTCCAGTTTCAATCTCTCGCCTCATATTCAATTTGATGCGGTCACCTTTGAGCTCCCAGTGGATATGGAAACGATGCAGAATTGGGTGCTGGACTTGCCTGACTATTATAGTTCGACCTCAAAATCTGGCGCCGATTACTACGCCGAATTTTTAACCAGATTTATTGGCAACGAACATGCGCTTGGTCTGGCGTTGCCAACGACTTTCCACGACCAGGTGAGGCTAGCGAATCTGTGCGTGACGAAGGAAAATGGCACAGCTGATACTATGGAGTCCTTTATTGACTATTGCACCTTTCCTTCGAAATCCTCAGTGCTCATCTTCAGCTTTGCACAACACATCGCGATGGATGAAATGAAGCTTTTCAGAGCCAGCGATAATTACACGACAATACGGATGAAGAATCTCCGTAAGGTCTATTCAGCCACAATTGGCAAGCTGTCCTGGCAAACCAGCAATCTCACTCAAGTGTATGAAGCGAAGTGCGAAAGCGATGGCAAGTGCAATGGTCTATTCTTCCCTCTCAGCAACGGCAATCAGCACGTAGTGGTAGGTGAAGCGTACATTCCGACGGTGGCAAATACATACTACTACCAATCCGTTGCGCAATTGCCAGTGCTTGTGGCAGCAAAGAATGAGATGATCGCTCCATCTTGGTTTAATGCTACGGCCGGAGCCAGATACCATGTCGATCTCATCTACCCTCCGCTTTATCCAGCTACCTCTGACTCACTGCCATGGACCATAACTGAGTTCGACTGCTCGTTGATTGGATCTGATTTCACGAACGACGTGATTCAGCGGCATATCTACTCCAAGGACCCAGTGCAGCCAGCTTATACGGCTGGATTGTTTTGGCTTTTTCAAAACGCTGCTCTTCTCAACATCCAAAAGCCGACAAACGCAATGAGCCAAACTACTGTCAAACTCAGCTTTACTGGGAATCTTCAGTGGATCTCACCACGCGTGTCGATGCCACGCGCTTCGGCCATCATGACTATCGCTGGTTGCATTTTGATCCTAGTTGGTGGAGTGATCATCCACTTTTGGTCTCGCAGTGAAAAGCGACAAAGCGAATTCCAGCATCGACTGTTTTCAGCGCATATTGTGGGTGACATTCTATTCAACACGGCCCAGTTCCCGCCGGTCTTGCTCCAAACGCGAATTCAGCAACCGACAAAGCAAACGGACGCGTCACAAGACCAGAACAATGACCTTCGATCGTATACGATCACTGATATGATGCTTCGGCTTCAAACAGACACGACTGAGAACGTGGTTGAGATTTTTTCAACTGTGACTAACGAGGAGAAGGCCTTAAGTTTATGAGCACATGGTAACTTCGATTTGATTTGATTTCCATTTGCTTTCGCTCACTTGTGTTATTGAAAAGCTCCACGACTTGTTCGAGCAGTGAGTGTGATCCATCCAGTGTTTTCACAGACCACGTGCTCCACAGGAGGCGCACTGCTGGAGACTCTCCAGTCCAGTCATGGGGTGACCGTGCGAGACGCTCTGAAAATTTAGATCGAACTTCAAGGAGGAACTGCAGCGGAACGTTATTCCTCAGCAGTTTCGTTCTCCAGAACGTAGAAAAGATTAAAGGCGTGGGGTCCATTAAATTTCGTTCTACGGACTGAATGGATCCGGAGCAAACAGAAAGATTAGAGGGCTGGGCTCCATCGACGCCATATCCGAATATTCCCTTTGGTCCGGTCTCTGTCTCTCGCCATGCGCTTCCTCAGCTTCATCCAATCTCTCAGCATGATGACCCTCGCTATTGGTGCCGCCTTCGCCAACGCCCCCCCATGCGAGACGCCGAAGATTGCCTCCTTGATCAATAAGCCGTATACCTGGCGGTGCTCGGCAGCCTCAGAGTACGACTTCGTCAAGCTGACTCTGCCTAGTACCGCTACACTGGAGAAGATGTGCACCATCCAGGGCTGTGTGGACTTCTTCATGGCCCTCGTGGACCTCAATCTTGGCAACTGCACTGTCGGCATGTTCAACATCCCGGATGCGATCGACACCTTCGAAACCACGTGTGGCATCAACTTTTCATCGGACGCCAGCATGTCCGGCTCGTCAGACACCGTCACTGTTGCTGTCGGCAGCACCAGCACAACCGCTTCTACTGGATCCTCTGGCAGCAGTACCAGCTCAGCCTCTTCCTCGGGCTCGTCTGGCAGCAGCTCCAGCACTCCGGCTGATGTCTCCACCACCAGCGGTGTCGCTTCCGCTGCCCTTGCACCAAATGCAATGATCTTCGTCACAGCTATGCTTGCGCTGTTCGGTTAAAATGCAGACCATTCACTGGTGAAATACAAATTTGCCCCTGTGTTAAAAAAAATCGATTGTCGTCACGCATTTTCAAACAGCTTCAAGGTACTGATAGTCGCTATTCGACGTGTAGCACGGAATTTCCTACGATATTGGTCAGCGCCCGAGTCGGGGTTAATGTAGTCGTTGAGCTGCACCAATCGGCGTAGGCGAGTTGCGATCGGCGTCGCAGTGCTTGCAAGTGTGATCACAGTCGTCGGTTTGCTACGGTCGCGCCTGATAGTCCAAGCACGGACGCAGAAAATTCCCTTAAAGATCAGCCACGCCAGCGATCATTGCGACACGCAACGTGGCTCATGCATCTGCGCTCTCGCGGATGGCATATGAATCATGTCACGCCATTTACCTTGAACCTGCGCAACCTAGAGGTCACACAGGCAACACTTATAGTTAACATAGTTAATCTTTCCTGGAAGGGCGGTCCTGCATATCGCGCATCCTCCGCTTCCGAGCGCGCTCCATTCGCTCTTCCTGTGTGAGTGGCTTGCGCGGTACCTTGACAATATTCTGGCGTTTATTTGTCACTGGCTTGGCAGGCGACTTGTCTTTCTTCTGCTTCTTGGCTTTCTTCTTCTTCTTCTCTTCCTCCTCGTCATCTTCGTCTGAATCTCCATCGGCTGGCGTGGCCTCGTTGATCACGTACTTTTGCCTCCTGCAGGGGCAGCAGTAGTACTGCATGCAGCCCATGCGGATGCGAATGGCCTGCTCCTGCCGCTTCTGCTTCTTGAACGCCTCTTGCTGAGCCAGATCCACGTTCTCACCCGTCGGCTGGGCTGCTCGCGCTAGCTGAGCTGCGTGGTCTGCGTGGAGCTCCTCAATCTTGCGTCTCCACCAGGACTCGCCCATCGTGTAGATGCGCATGTTCTGCTGGATGCGGAAGGCCGGATACAGCAGCCCAGGGAACAGATTGTTGAGCTGTGTGAACTCGGGAAAGTCCAGCTTCCCGTCGTCGTTGAAGTCGAAGCTCTTGAGCGCCATCTTCATGTTGCTGGTGGGCTGGTCCTCATGCAGAATGTCCAGCAGATGAGTTAGCTCTGTGCCTTCGATCGTTCCGTTGCGATCCGTATCGAACACGTTAAAGCAGACTAAAGGCATACATTCAAGTGAAATCAGCCAGTCTACAAGCCAGAGAGCGAGAGAGAGACTAGAGGACGCCACATTTGAGCATGTCTTCTTTACTGAGCACGCAGAACTTGCCGAGCGCTTCGACGTACTCGCTAAAGTCCAGCTGCCCGCTGTTGTCCTCGTCTAAGGTCAATGGGTCGTTAGTCAAGCGAGATGGAGAGTACAGTAGACGCAAATGAAATACCGATGAGTGCGAAGATGGCGTCGCCGAACTCGGAAGTCTTCTCGTCAATGGACGCGTAGAACTCGCTGCGGTCGATCGTGCCGCCTTTGCTGCGCAAGCACAGACCGTCATTCATTCCTATTGCACGAGTGATTGTATAGGCTCAGTCGTGGACAGCAGGCACTCACTACGACAGCATGCAGACGTAATCAAATGGAGTCAGGATAGTTAAACGCCAAGCAGAGAAGGAGCACGGACCTCTTTGTCGCATCTTGAGAAGCGCTGGTAGAGCACACGCAGGTCCTTGTCCTTCACTATGTCCATCCGATTAGAAGACCCATGTGCAGGTGATGGCTGGCGACGTACGCTTAAGCTTGGCGATCATCTCCAGCATGCGCTCGTCAGGCACGGGCGCCTGCACGCTCATGAGGCCGCCCATCCTTCTCCCAACAGCGACCCTTGGCGCGTACTCACGCTAAATCGACTTAGCCAGGCGGAATGTTGGTCGATCAACACGAAAAACAAACATTCCTCTTTGTACTTGTTTTTATGGTTTGCATAAAAAGGCAAAGACTGGTGTCCCAAGCGGCGACGACGTTCTTTTATTGCATGCAAAACGCTATCTTTTAAGGCTACATACATAAATCAAGTCATATTGTAGATACATCAACATTCTAGATAAAAAAAACCGACGTTCTTATATTCAGATTTCTCGTGATCATCGTTCTTGTAAATCGCCAGAACACATTTATTCGACCATCATGAACACCAGCAGCAGCCAGAACAGCGACCTCAAGCGGCTCCAGCCGCAGCCACAGGCGGCCGACGCAGACTCCAACGGTCATCAGCGCCACAGCCAGCGTCGCGGCTGCTTCGGCTTCCACACAGCGCGCAGTTTGGGCTCCCAACGACCCATTGGCTCCAGTTCCAGTGGTTCATCACCGACTTCCGGAACATGCGGCATGCGCTTCGGTCGACCATTTTCCACCAGCGCAGGAGCCTTCTGCACGCTCTCGCCTCCGCCAGTAGGCCATCCTGTGCTACAGCGACAGAATGCGACCTGCACGCTCTCGCCTCCGCCGATGGCGATGGCTTGGTCGCCGACCCGACACCGTTCTTCGCGGTGGGCGTGTCCGTTCACGCAGTTCGGCCACGTGAACAACGTGAATCCGTTTGAAGATTGAGCATGGCAAAGCAGGAAGCAGAAGAGTCGAGGAGAAAGAGATAGCCCGTCTCTACGACCAGAGCTTATAAGCATCGCTTGGGACCTATGCGTCTGTACGAGCAGCAGCTTAGCAGGTCATCAACGATATGCGGTGGCATAGCTGACGCTGGCAGCGGGACAACAAGACTCCACTGAGCTGAATGTAGGCGCTCGTAAGAGTACCAAAGTGGCCACGACCTCCATGAAGACATATCCGCATCAAGATGAGCGTGAATGCACCAAACATGGTCAAAGGATTGCTAGCAACTCTTGTCGTGCTAATGCAGACAACGTAATGGATCTGTAAATCAAGTTATTACCTTCTCAAGCTCGAGCTTTTGCGAACCACAACATGATCACCCCCAAAGCCATGGACGCATGCCACTCAGTTCTGTTCTGCCACGCAAGAACGACCATTCAATCGTTCATACAACACAGACGTAATACAAAGACCGAGATCAAAAGCATCGCCAAGGCGCAGCTCCGTTAATGCGATATAAAAAAGAAGAGAGAAAACACTCACACTCCGCGACTTCGTTGTGCTACCACTGTACGTCTGTCTAGCTGTACAAATCTTCTTCGTCGTCGTCGGCCGCTGCAGCGCCGCCAGCAGCAGCTCCGGCGCTCACATTGCGGCTCGGGAACGAGAAGTTGGCGAGCGACGAACCGCCAGCCGTCACGTGCGATCGTGCCTGCTGCAGAGTCTGCGCAAAGGTCGAGTACTGAGCCAGATCGCGGTCGCTCACCGAGCGACGAGCGTTGCGCACAGCCTCCTCGAAGTGGCGAGGCGTGATTTCCGGGACCGGGTCTTCTTCCTCAATGTCTTCCATTTCGTCTCCGGCCTCTGCCTTAAGACGGTCGCGTTCCATGTCGCGGGCAATGCTTTCACGGATGGCCAGCTTGGCAGCGCGTTGGCAGATTTCAGTCAAATCAGCTCCAGTGAACTTGTCCGTCTGCTGAGCCAAGAAATTGATGTCAACGTCCTTCGACACCGGACTCTTGCGCAGCACAGCGCGCAGAATGCTCAGACGCGATTCAAAGTCGGGCATCGGGATGAAAATGAGCTGATCCAGACGACCCGGACGCATGAGCGCAGGGTCAATGATATCAGGACGGTTCGTAGCACCGATGATGAACACGTTCTTCTTGGCGCCCATACCGTCCATCTCGGTCAGAAGCTGGTTCATCACACGATCACCAGCACCACCCGCATCACCGGAGCTGCTGCCACGCTGCTGAGCGATAGAGTCCAGCTCATCGAAGAAAAGCACGCACGGGGCAGCCTGGCGGGCCTTGTCGAAGACCTCACGCACGTTGGCTTCGGATTCACCGAACCACATGGTCAAAAGCTCAGGGCCCTTGACGGAGATGAAGTTGGCCTGGCACTCGTTGGCCACAGCCTTGGCCAGCAGCGTCTTACCGCAACCGGGAGGGCCGTAGAAGAGCACACCCTTCGACGGGCTGAGTCCGTACTTTTCGAACTTCTCGGGGTGCTCCACCGGGTACTGCACAAGCTCGCGCAGTTCGCGCTTGACGTCTTCCAGACCACCAATGTCCTTCCACGTCACAGTCGGCACTTCCACCGTGGTTTCACGCAGCGACGACGGGTTCGACACGCCCAGAGCATACTTGAAGTGGGCCTGGGTCACCGACATGGCGTCCAGGATCTCCGCATCGATCGTCTCGTCTTCAATGTCGATCACGTCCATCTTCTCACGAATGCACTGCAGCGCAGCTTCCGTGCAGAGCGCAGCCATATCGGCACCAACGAAACCCTGCGTGTCGCGGGCAATCATTTCCGGGTCCACGTCATCGTCCAGCTTCATGTTGCGCGTGTGGATACGGAAGATCTCCAGACGGCCATTCTCATCCGGAACACCGATGTCGATTTCGCGATCGAAGCGACCGAAACGACGAAGCGCAGGGTCCATACTGTTGGGGCGGTTGGTCGCGCCAATCACGACAACACTGGCGCGTTGCTTCAGTCCGTCCATCAAGGTCAGCAGCTGCGACACGATACGGCGCTCGACTTCGCCATTGGTCTTCTCACGCTTGGGCGCGATGGAGTCGATCTCATCGATGAAGATGATGGCCGGAGCGTTCTTCTCGGCCTCTTCGAAGGCCTTACGCAGGTTGCTTTCGGACTCGCCGGCCATCTTGGACATGATCTCCGGACCGTTGATCAGGAAGAAGAAGGCGCCGGTCTCGTTGGCGACAGCACGAGCGATCAGCGTCTTACCAGAGCCAGGCGGGCCGTAGAGCAGCACGCCACGCGGCGGCTTGACGCCGAGCGTCTTGAAAAGCTGCGGGTGGCGCAGCGGCAGCTCGATCATCTCACGGATCTGCGCCATTTGACGACGGCAGCCGCCAATATCGTCGTATCCGGCATCGTCCATTTTCTCTTCATCTTCACGACGCACGGGCTCGCCTTCGCAGTGGATGATGGTGTCAGGGGCCACGATGCAGTACGGGGCCGGGTCGGTCTCCACGACCTTGAACTCCACGGGGTGCATGGCCTGGCGCACGAGGAACAGATCTCCCTTCTTGACCGGACGGTAGGCCTCCACGAAGTACGGCTTGAGGTACACGTCAAAGAGGTTGCCCGTGACGCCTTCGATCGTGTCGTCGATCGGCAGCACGTGGATGCGCTTGCCGTAAGGCACGTCGCCGCAGGTCGTGATGCTCACGACGTCGCCCAGACGCACGCGCAGGTTCTTGCGCACCACCTTGTTCATGCGCACGTTGGCGTCGTCCACAGTCTCGTCCTGCAGCACGACGCAGACCGTGTCGCGGCCCTTCTTGCCCTTGATCAGCACCGTGTCGCCACGGAAGAGCTGCAGCTCCTCCATCTTGTTCATGGACAGCGCGATGACCGAGTTGTCGTCGTTCGTAGCCTCGTCCACGATCAGGCGGTTGGGCGCGCGCTTGCGGTCCATAATGCCGGCGTTGAACTCTTCCTTCCTGGTTCAACCCACAGAGAGGCTCGTTAGATCGCTCTTCTCGCTCCTGCTACGCCAGACACAACAGGGAACGTACTTTCCGCTCATGGTCTTGCTTCTGTTCTGCTGGTTTAACGCACGCCAAGAGCTACAGAGCCACACAGAGACGCAGGGTCAGCGGCCAAGTCCCCCTCTTCTCGGCTTCAGCTCGGCCTTCTCACCTTCTGCGCGACACAACAAATGGGGGAGTGAATGAAAGATATCGGTATTTTTGACCGAAACTTACGCGGGCTTGGATCGAGAATATTCTGTCGTTTCGGTAAGTTACCGCTCCTGGTGACGTGGATCGATCTTGCGACGCAATCACGCGCTATAAGAACAAGATGAATGAAGGTCTTTTCGTTCCAGGATTACGTAAGCATCTCTCTATAAGAGCAAGAAAAAATCTGTGACGTGTGCCAAATGAAATCAGCTTCATCCGGATTCTAGCGAGATCGAGTCGCGGATGACGCCTTCCATCGTCTGGCTGCCGACTGTGGGTGAGTTACTGCTCGGGTCGATCGCGGGCACAGCCTGCAGAGCGTTCGACTGTCGACTGATGTGGTCTGCGGTGCTCGTAGCTTTGGAGCTGCCGCCACTGCCCTTGAGGTTCATCGCTCGAACGGCAGCGCTGGCGGAGGCCATGGCTGCAGACACAGCTTCTGACGCCTTCACCATTGTCGCGCGGCGTCGTGGTCTCTTCGCTCCGCCCCGTCTAAACGGAGTTGAGGCTGCTGCAGTTACAGCACGCGCAGCCGCCTTGGGCGATTGCGGGAGCACATTGTGGCCTAAGTGGACGATCTCATCAAGCTTCTTGTGGAACCGCGTGCGATAGGCTTTGGGCGGCATGGCGGAGATCCCGTCCGGATCCTTCCGGAAGATAAACGTCTTCATGAAACGCTCGAAGCGCTTGGACCAGTTCCACGTCTGCAGAATGTCGATCAAGCCGATATAGTAAAAGCCTGGGCCGATGACGACTTCGGAGGTGCGCATTCCCTGTGTGGACTGCTTCACGCGTGGATTGGCCACGGGCGTGTACGCGATGCTGCCATTGCTTGTAGGCGGTTCATTGGCATTGGGGTTCATGAAGACGTTGCCGTCGCGCGTGAGGATCTTTTGCTGGTTCACCTGGTAGCTCACTTCGATCACGCCCAGCAGCAGCGAGTAGTCCATGATGCCCTGGTCGCAGAGAAAGTCGCTGTCGGACTTGAGCTGGTGAATCAGTTTCCGTCCTTCGGCCTTGCCAAAGCGTAGTTTCGTGGTCAGATCCATGTCCTTTAGCACGACGTTCGGCTCATGGCTTCCTGCTCGATTGGGACACACATCGCGCCCAACACCGCAGCGGAAAGTTAGATTACAATGGCGGCATGTTGCTTCGGACCCGAGCTTGGCTTTTTGCGCGTTGCGATCGACCCACGAGCCTTTAATGTCGTACCGCTGGTGGATCGACACGCCTTGCTGGATATCAAACACGTTCTCCATGACCACAAAGTGGGCCTTCTTGCCGTAGAGCACGAGGCAGTAGCTGCCCAGGAACCGAGTGAGAAAGCTCTCGCGGTGCGTAGCCATGTAGACCACGTACGCATCCAAAAAACTATGAAGAAAAGCGCTCTCGTGACTGGAGAGTGATTTCACAATGTAGCTCCGGTCTTTGGAGTAGAACATGAATGATCCGCTCGCGCCCTCACTCACTTTCGGGGTCGTGCAGCTCGCAAGTGAGGCCAGATAACTCCCGTCGTCGATGCCGTAGAACTGCCGCATTTGCAGGAATGAATGCGGATGGTAATCAGTAAACTGCGATTCGTGAATGCTTGAACTATAGCCCGACGGAGGTGCACTGCGACGAAGGGTAAATGTGTGTGATGCAGGTGAGTCGAGCGTGGTTGCCATGCGCACGGCTTTACTGATACCCTGGGTCGTGTAGTACACAAGCTCTTCCAGCAGTGCGACATTCATTTGAGGTCGAACCGCATTGTCATCCTCCTCGGGCTCGGTGCTGCTGTCCTCTGGCGGAACATCATCCTTTCGTGTCGTTGGGACCGCGGTCACTAGCGGCTTCGTCTTGGATGTGCGGCCGTTTGGCCGCTTGTAGAGGCACCAGAGCAAGAAGACTACCATGCCTCGGTACGAAAACAGAAACGTGAACAAATGCGCCAGCACGTCGAGTTGTGTTTCGTTCGAAGCGATCCAATAGCCTCCGTAGGAACCCCACAGTACAAGCGAGTAGGTGATTATTGTGATCGTTGTAAGGTATCCCTCACGCAGCAACTCGCGTCGGTTCTTGAGTGTGGCCACGATACCTGTGCGAAAGCGACGATACGAGATGAACGTCACGTAGAGATTGACACTCACCGACAAAGCGATGGGCGTGATGATGAAGACCCAAATGCCGGTAGTGTTGGTGCTCACGCCGTCGGGATCGAGTCGCTTAGCGCCGATCCAGCAAAAATCGCCGATAGCCACCGGGGCGCCGAAACCATTGGATGAGCCCATGGTGATAGCGCTTCCTAGCGCCATGGAGTGCGTGAAAAACTGGTACTTCTTGCGATTCAGCCTCGGAGATGTGAAAGGATCAGTCATCTGCGTTAAATAAATGTCAGTTTAAAGTTTCAAATGCGATAAACAAACGAGAGCAAGCTTACGAGATAGTATAGATCCATGGCCATGCACACGTTCCAAGACGTCGATAGCATGATGAGATACTCGCGAATTGTCGAGAGCTAAATGTCCATATTAACGTGAGACGAAAGACAGCACCATTTAAATAGGCATCGACTGTCTTACCCATCCGCATTTAAGGTCAGGGCCGACCCCGGCACCCAGCCGATTCCACGCCGGCTCGAGCACAAACGACAGCGCAAGAAGAAACTCGCACAAGGCCAGATTTCGCAGCAAAATGTGCGTATGCCGCCGATACCACTTAGTCGAGAAGTGCGACACGATGATCACGGAGCACATGATGATGGTGCCTATCGAGCCGAGGAGCAGCCCAGAGTTGATCTGGGTGGCATCAGTAATCTCTTTGCGGAACTCCACAGCGCAGACTCCAAGCACTCCCGAGATCACGACTGTCGCGAACGAGATGTAGAACTGCGAGTGCAATGCGCGGCAAATGACGCGCACGCTGGAGACTTGACTAGGAACTGTCATGTGATAGTGAACCGTCGACTGATCCATGTCGCCTCCCACTTGAGTATTTCCTTCGTTGCCTTCTAGTTCCGAGTCCGACAACACCCCATCTTCGTCTAGATCTGGGACAGCCATGGCCCCATTGTCGTCTTCAAGCATGACGGGCATTTCGTCTTCTTCGATGACTGCATTGTCCGACGATGGCCGCTGATCCTCTTCATCATCTGCAAGCTGGTAAGGTATCTGTGGCATCCTAATGGCATGAGTCCCCGTCGAGGGAGAAGTGGCAGGAGTGCTGGTGCCGTCGGAGGCAGTCGAAGCTGGCGCTGGTGGCTCGGGATCCGGCATTTCAACACCGCGTGCGAATCGATCGGAGCGACATATAGAACTCCTCGCGAGAAACGGCTTCTCTCTCAACTGCTAAACAAATCGTGTCCGTTTCGCTAGGCCGTCTAAAATTGGGGTAGAATGGTCGAAGCACAATGAAAGAGTAGGAAATAGGATATTTCATACAGCAAACATGCAATAACAGTCAAATTAACTTCCTCCCTTACTTTCTCGATGGTGGTGCTGAGGGGGAAGCGATCGCTCGGCCGGCAAAGTAATGATGCAGCCAAGCCCGCGGTGCACCTGTGTTTCCAGATATGGCCCAGCGAACGTCTCGCCATCGATGCAGATGATCGCTTCCGAGTTTTCAGTCTGGAGCTTGTACGCTCTAAAGTAAATCAATGCAAATAAACGAGTGAGCCACGTATCGAGTCATGGGTAAATTGCACACACATACCTCGTGCGGATCAATTTAACATAGGGCTTCTCGATGTGCTTGCCCGTTTCAAGCTGCAGTAGCATGGCAAGCAAATCCTTGCGCGGATGGCACGCGTCCATGATCATGATGTAATGGTAGCCATCATCAAACTTGGCCGGTGGAGCGACCAATGCGTCTGATGCGGCATGGGTCATGTTCATGGCCCACATCATATAGAAGCTACTCTTGATCTCTTTCCATCTGCTTCGATCTGTGCTTTCAATCAGATCCAACTTAGGCAGCTCGGTCGATGCGGGGTCATGAACATCAAAGTACTTGGGAGGGTCGCTCTGAAGCTTGGTCTCGTCATCGCCACCATCTTCTTCACCATCATCCAAGTACCACAGCGTGCCGTGGTATTCTCGGCGCATGAAAAAAATATGCTGGCCAAACGTGACAGTGAAGCGCATACCGCCCATGGCACGTAACTTTTCCGATTCGATATCGACATCGGCGATCATGGCATATTCCATCGACAAAAACGAGAACATCGTTTCGTTTTGGCCATTACGCACCGTAGCGATGTCGATATCTTGCGGTAGTCCCTTGGCCAGAATAAAGGCAGAATTGATAGGCTTGGCCTTCTCGTGGCCCTGGTGATTCACAGAAGACGCCAGTCCATTTCCCGAGCCTGTCGGGATCACTCCAAGCGGCTGACGGATGGCCTGATTCCAATCTGGGCGCTTCATGAGACCTTGCACCACTGTTCCCCCATTATCAACATTTCAGTCAGGCTTCATGTCCATACAAGCAGGATCGCAGCATAACTTACATTCGCAGAAGCTTCCATCACCACCCACAGCGACGACGCAATCGTATTCGTTGAGTGGCATGTTCATGATGATTTCCATGCCATGAGACGCTCGTTTCGTGAGCTGGACCACCGTTTCGATACCAGCAAAGCGGAAAATCGGCGCCACGCGATATTCGTAGGTCTCGACGCCCTTTCCTGAGCCGCCCACGGGGTTAATGACCATCAGAAACTTGCGCGTGCGGTACGCGACAGGTTCGATCTCGTCCAGACTCTTGGCTCCTGAGAGAGTGTCCGTCGACCGCGGGTCCGCCAGGAACGTGATCCATCGCTGCAACTCGAGCACTTCCTTCATCTTGGCGCCGGGAAACTGGTAAAAGCACTCGATCAAGTGGCGTTTGCGCATGGTGGCCTTGGGTGCGTGCGCTGAGTACTTGGTGGTGCAGACAAACATACCAAGCAGGTAGTTTCTGGTAGTCGAGACGGCCTCGGGTGAAATAGGCGTGTTCAAATGCACGCCGTCGTCGGTCAGAATGTGCGCGCCGAGCACGTCTTGCCAGGGCCAGTCGTACTTGGCGCTCGCACCTCCATCGCGACCATTGACGGACGTCACGTGGCAATGCGTGGGCGTGAACGAGAACTTGACGTCCAGCTTGCGCGCGATCCAGACGGTCTTAGGCGAGCGCACGATGAACTGCAAGCGCAAATTGCTGAGCAGCTGCGCCAGCGGAGCGGCTGTGGCAGTGGTGGCGGGCGCCTTGACCGGCGATTCTGCGGTCGAAGTCGTCTCTGGCTCATACGGCTCCATTTTGATCTCCTTGGTAACGTCCATGGAGGGCGAGATCTCTTCTTCCGCCTGCTGGACCTCTGGGTCTTCCATGGCCTTTCCCTCTCGGTTCGTCTCCTCTTTTTCGACTATGAGCGTCATAATTGCCCGTGTTTATGGCATAACCTGCGTAACGCCATATTTGTGTTAAATAAAGACTGTGAGAACGCATAGTTTCCATGCATGCGCGAGCTCGTGGTCCGGAAAAGCTCCTTTTTATGACTGCAAGGCTGTGGTTTGCATGAATTTTATCGTTTTTTAAGCGTTTTCCATGACTGATCTCTTTCTTTTCAGACTGAAGCCCAGGTCCTGTAAAAACTGATATTGTGTTGTCGTTTGGTAATCCGGTGACGACTTCCCAGATGATGGATGACTGTGGCGACGCTTCAAATCAAAGGGTCCTTCACGGTACGAACTTCAACACAATGCGCTCACTGGATGCGCCTCATGGTCATCAGGCGAGCGCAGTGAAGGTTGCTGGGAAGAGTGAATGACGAAGGACGCGATGGATGTTGATGCAATGGATCATATATAATATATATAGGGGAGAAGAGGCACCGTCCAGGGCGATCTAGCGCTTGAGGTGGCTCACGAAGCGCAGCGTGAGGTAAATACCCACCTGAATGATCACCAATATGGCCACGAGAATGCCTATGTTCAGCCCAGTATCCGAGTAGTCAAAGCCGAAGTTGGATCGAATGAACTCCTTCAATTGGACCTGACTTGTCGTGTTTCCCGATGTGACCGTGACGTTTGCGCAGCCATGGTGATGACTTCCTTCTTCGCAACGGCCCAATTCGATGCTCACGAGCGATTCGAGCGAGTAATTCGTGACCACAAGCCATCGGATCCACTTGTAGAACGCGCGCATGTTGTTGTGAGGCATCAAGAACCCGGAAAAGAGGTTGAAAAAGACCGACATCGCGCCGACAGCCACGTTAGCCACCTTGATGTTCGGCATGAGCACCGACATGAGCTGGCCGACGCTCGTGCAAATCGTGATGTGCAGGAAAAAGACAAACCAGAAGAGGAAAAAGACCTTCGCATCCGTTTCCCACCCAACAAGCCAGTACTCCACGTTCATGAACAGCAGCGAAGTCCAGATGAGGTACGGCAGCTCGGCGAGGAACAGTGAGATTGAGTATGGTAGCGGTCCGTAATAATTCGACATTCTCTCTCGATAGAACACTACACGCTCCGAGGTAATCGTATCCAGCACTGTCATTAAATTGATCACACCGATGAAATCCAAGGTATTGTACATAAGCCCCACATGCGAGTTGACGGACGCTGAGGTGTGTTCGGTCAACTTGTAAAATGTTGTGCCGAAAATCGCAGCGTACACAGGCAATGCCACCATGCGCATCAGATTGTACTGTGGGTTTCGCCAATACGTCAATGTCATTTTGCTCACACACCATCGAAATTGCCACCAAAAGCCAGTCGCAATAGGAGGAAGATGGAGGGGTGAGAACGGAGTCATCGTGATCACTTGACCCGTTACCGGATCAAGGATTTTACCCGACGCAAGCGTATTCGTGGTCGCTTCGTTCGCCTTGCACAGGTCGGTGGTACAATACTCCACAGCGTAATCGCGTGCTTGCCCGCGCGCAATGCCAGCACCAATAACTTCAAGCATGTACGTGGCAGGATTGGCGTGCGGCTGAATAGCTGCTGTACCTGGTATTGATGCTAAATAGCTGATCAATTTTGCCGACTTAGTACCAAGCTCGCCAAAATAGGCCACATGCCCGCCTTTTTGAAGCAACAAAAGCGAGTCAAACAACTCGAAGATGTGCGTACTCGGCTGGTGGATAGTACACACGACTGTGCGACCCGTGCGGGCGATTGCGAGAACTCCTTCCATCACGAAAGACGCTGATCGGGCATCCAAACCACTCGTAGGCTCATCCAGAAACAAAATACTTGGATTCGCGACAAGCTCGACTCCAATGGTGATGCGTTTCTTCTGTTCGATCGAGCAATTTCGAACAAGATCTCGCGCAATCCCATTTAGCTCCAGCAAATCCATCGTATGAGTTACGATTTCTTGGTAGGCTTCTGGTGAAGTCTCAGCTGGCAGACGAAGTTTTGCCGCAAATTCAAGCGCTTCCAAAATTGTAGCTCCCCCCGAATGAATATCCATCTGCTCACAATAGCCTGCGATTCGGCTAAACGTTGCAGGATCTTTTGGCTCACCGTTGACAGTTATATCGCCAACAATGCGTCCACCCGTTTTTCGGCCAGCGAGAACGTCCATAAAAGTGGTCTTACCAGCACCACTCGAGCCCATGAGCGCTGTCATCGTACCTGGCGCAAAGCTGGCTGTCACTCCGTGCAAAAGCTGGAGATCACCCTGGTCATTCGGGTTCTTCACGAAGTAATCCAATTTTTGGACAGCGATGTACGCTGGAATAAATTGTGATGGGCCGGAGTTGGTCGAGTTCGCGGCTTCTGCAGGAACATGAACCACAACGTTCTCATCAATTGTAGCGCCAGCATCACTCGGCACTGGGATCACATTATGAACCGATGACGCTCGAATTTTCTCTTCAATGGTGTAAGAATCCTCATTCGATGCTGTCGATGACGAAGCAGTCGAGGCGACATTGAACTGGACATAGTGCAAGGCAAGCGTATTCAGAAGACTGAATAATACATAATAGCCGATCAGCACCAGAATTCCAATCCAAATGAATTCGGAACCATGATACACTTCAAAAGTGTTTAGTGCCAATTGCCGCGTTGCTGCTGAATATCGATGATCGTGAAATTCGTTTAAAACGAGTGCACGAAGTGCCCACGCCAACGGATTAAACCAATGCATCCAAATCCAATAGTCTGGAATCAACTTCGGAAGAATAATGTTTCCTGAAAAAAGTAAGAAGAAGCTCACTGACAGGCTTGCAAGCGCTTGTGCTATCGTGATCGACGGCGAAACCGAAGCAAGCATCGTGAAATAAGCTGAAATCGCGTGCTGAAAACAGACAATGATAACGTAGAACACGATAAATGTGCCCGCTGTCCTCGACAATCCACTCATGAAGTAGAAAATCACGCACATGCTAAAGGAGACAACCAAGTTTAGTGGAATTTGGACCAGGGATTCAGCAACCGTATACGCAATCGTTCTGAAAAAGTGTCGAGACCGTTGCTTGTAAAAAACATTGCGGACTTGAAAGCAAATCGTAATCTGTTGCCAGGCTTGGCGCTGGAAAATGGCGACCACGAAGAATAGCATTCGAAGGTAAATCTTCCATTTGCAGTTGAGGTAGATAATCCCAAGAAGCAAACCCACAAGAACGGCCTCCACCATTTTGCCAACGACCAATTCTTTGTCTCGAGTCCAAATCTTCTTTTGGCGCGCTAGCAAAAGCACCAAACTTTCCATCAATCCCGCCCCATATTTCGAACCGGAGCCGTCTTTGGCAATCAAATGAGCTATCGATTGGAGCTTGTCGCCGTTCACCACACTTTGCCGCGTATTTCTGTTTAGTTTTGTCGTTTCCTGCACTTGCTTGAATAGCGAAGAGTTGCGAAAGCATTCCTCAAACTGAATCGCTTGACGTGGGGGCTTGCTTACCTCCATCGTTTGAACGAGATACTGAGCTCCTCGCCCCGACACGACGTCAATCACGAATTCTGCAGGATCCACGCTTTTAGGACAGACAAATCCTATTTCTTGGAAATACGGCAGCATGGCTGCGCGGGGGCCATGGTACACGAGGCGACCATCTTGAAGCACCAAAACATTGTCAAATAACTCAACCACTTCCGGTGGCGGCTGTAAAAGTGCGACCACAGCAGAGCCACCAAGCGAACGAGTCCAGGATTTCAGCGATTTCATAATGTCGAACGTGGCCGCACTATCCAATCCGGTACTGATTTCATCGCACAGAAAGACACTTTGCCCGCCAACAAGCATCTCGCCTAAAGTGACACGCTTGCGTTCTCCACCGCTGACACCGCGCAGTAGTGCGTCACCGACGAAGGTGTCTCCACACTTGGTCAAGCCCAATATGTGCAAACATAGGTCGGTGCGGAGGCGCGCGACCTCGCGAAGCTTCGCAGGCTGAAGTTCCGGCGGTCCATTGAGACATCGATCCGCAAAGTGAATGGTCTCGCGAACCGTAAGCGTGGCGAAGTGGCAATCAATCTGGTCTACGAGACCAACCAGTTTCGAAATGGTAATCTCCTCGGCTGCTAAGCCACTGTACGAGATCTTGCCGCTGAGTTTTGCATGTCTTGTCAGCAACTTGCCCGCGATGGCTTTTAGGAAGGTCGATTTCCCAGAGCCAGGGTTCGCGAGCACCAGTGTCATGGTCCCTGGAGCAATCACGCCCGACATTGGGTGCAAAATTGTCTTCTTCACCGTTTTCAGCTTGCGCCACGGAGCGATAAGAGCTCTAAACATGCCTCCGATCGAGCTTTTTGCCTGCGGACTCTCATTACTGAGCCAAACTGAGTACGAAAGGTCTTCGAAGTTCACTTCAGGCGTTGGAAAACTCAAATCGTGCTCGATCCAGGCCTTTTTGAACTTTCCATAGAAGCGATCAAGGCCGCCAGAGAGCATGGCTTCCAGATTGCTCGTGTCCAATGAGCTGTAGCGCTCGACCACACTAGGAGCTGGCTTGAGAGGTCGAATGCTAATACGATCACCATTGCCCAGATTATGGTCTGCTGGCTTTTCTCGGCTTGCCTCCATGCCTTTGATGCCTTGAGGAAGGACCCCCAGCTCCGATCCGAACACGTCGTCCGTCATCAGAACTTCGTCTCCAACGCCATCGACCGTATCGACTTTGAAAACAACCGGCTCTTCTTCATCCACACTTGGCGCAGCAGCTTCCGCCCCATCCGGATTGAGATCCATAGAGCGAACCAAGACACGACTGGATGAAGACCTTGTGCAGTTCCCACAGCTCAACACGAACTGCGGCAAAACTCCCACCTCCCTGGAGGTCGTTACATGCCAACTGCCATGACTCAAAGATGCCAGGAATAGCTAGGACGTCGGCGGGGGTTTCAGGCATCGCAAAAATGGCTGGCGGTTGGGGTTTTACAATCCAGACGATTGAGAGCTCTGTGGAAGTCCGCGGTGCTTTTCTGCCACGACCACAATGAACGATGGGAATTGATAGAGGGTTTGCCCGGCTTTGCTTCTTCTTCTTGCGTAATCGGCAAATACAAGGGCGAGTGTGACTTTCCATTTGCGTATTTCGTTTCTCTGGTATCTCGTCTTCGGTTTTCAAATCAAAAACAGCATGTGTCTTTGGATTATGTTTCAACTTCATGCTGTCAACATTCATTGCAAGGCACGTACTAAAACGCTTCTAATCATGATTAGTTCACGCATAATGGAGTTATCCCTGGCATCAGCGGCTAGCATGAGAGCTGTCAAATCATCCTTGTTCCTGACATCTAATGAAGTCCCAAGGTCGCGTAATAACCCAACGATCTTTACTTGTCCTGTCAAGATGGCTCGCATAATCACTGCCAACCGTCCGTGGTCCGTTGCATTGATATTCGCTCCAGAGCTCAATAGGATGCGAACAATTCCTTCTTCACCATTCTCTGCCGCAAACATCAACGGTGTTCGTCCGTTGTCATCGATAGAATCCACGCTCGCCTTGTTGTCTACCAATGTCTTGACGACATCTTTATGGCCATACTCTGCAGCTAGTGACAGTGCACTGTGTCCGTCGCTTTCTTTTGCATTTACCAACGCGTTTTCAGGCGTACAATCTGACTGCATTCTTTCTCAGCGGCCATAATTAAAGCGGTTTGCTGCTTGAAACCTTTCAGTTCAGTTGAGGCACCGTGACAAGCAAGAGTCTGACAACCGCTTCTCTCTCTTTGCGACATCGATCGAAGCGCCAGCTTGCAACAATACAAATACGCACTCTTCGTAACCTTCTTCAGTAGCCAGCATCATCGAGTCTTGTCCATTTTGGGCATCGAAAGCACCTCTTGCAATAGCTGGCGAACGCACTGTTTGTGTCCGCTAGAAGCAGCATACATCAACGCAGTATACTCGTAATCACATTGTTTCTCGACAGAAGTACCACCTTCGGCAAGCGCCTGAACGCATTTTTCATGTCCATTTTCAGCAGCCACCATCAGCGCAATTTTGCCCCAAATATCCGGCTCGTCAACAGAAGCGCCGCCTTGGAACAACTAAACAACGAGTTCGTCGTGCCCGTTTTCCACTGCGCACATCAGGGCAGTGAGGTCAAGTTCGTTTTTCTGATCGAGCTTTGCGCCACACTTCATCAAAATCTGAGCAATTTGTCCATGACCAGTGGTTGCTGCCCACTGGAGCGCGTCTTGGAAAAATCCCGTGTTCGATCGATAGCATTTACTTGCGCTCCATATTCGATCAGCATTCGTACAACATCTTCGTGACCATTTCTTGCAGCGCATATTAACGGACAATCACAATCATAGTCTTCACTGTGGGTTACTGCAGCACCGGCTTGAATGAGTAGCTTCACTATACTTTCAAATCTACCGCTGGCTGCAAACGTGAGCGCTGTCCATCGTTTTCTCTCGTAATCATAACCTTTATTTGAGTTCTCCAACTCGACACTTGCGCCATGTTCAAGTAGTATTCGAATAATATCGCCGTTTCCTTTCGATGCAGCTCGCATCAGAGCGCTTTCACCGTCTTGTCCAAGCGCGTCGATAGCTACATCAGCTTCCACAAGCAAACGCGTGATTTCAACGTTGTTCATATGAGCTGCGACCAGCACTGCGGACCACTTGCTGTCGTCCACCAAAACGAGATTTGCACCGAACTTGATCAATTGTCGTAAAATCTGCACGTGCAGGCCCCACACAGCACGCACCAGCACAGTTTCTCCTGTTAGTGTCTGCCTGTCAATCGGTACTTGAGCTTGCAGTAAACCAAGAACCAGTGCATCATCTCCGACGGTAGCTGCTTGGAGTAAGGATACCCAGTCACCCGCCATGCCAATAACTCCACATTCATCACTTGCAGATGAATTGACAGCAGACACCGAGTATTCACTCAGTAGATTGACAATCTCTGTGTGGTCTGCCTTCTGAGCCAAAGCCACAGCCGTATCACCAGTATCCGTTCGGACATTAGCCGATGCGCCATGCTTGAGCAGAATGCGTACAATATCTCCACAGCCTTTGTATGAAGCAAGCATGAGTGCTGTCCATCCCTGATTGTTCAAGTGTTCGACGGACGCTCCACGTTCAAGCAACAGACTTATTGCAATTAGTTGGCGCAGGTCTTGCGACGATGACAACCGCACCAGCAACATCAAAGCCGTGTCGTCAGTATCAGACTTGGCATTCACCGAAGAGCCAGCATCCAAGAGCAGCCTCATGATGTCGATACCTTCATCGACAGAGGATGCATGCATGAGTGCCGTCTGATTCTAGTCGTCCACCGAATCGACGGATGCTCCGCGCTCAAGCAGTAGTCGGACAGCCGCTCTATTGCGATAATGGACTGCTCTCATTAGCGCAGCTTCTCATGAGTTTGATTGCGCCTTGATGCTCGATCCAGCATTAATCAATAGTGTAATGATATTGAGTCCTTGAAACGAGTCGCGTGCATAAGCGCCGTCTTGCCTTCTGCGTTGACGTCATTGGCGGATGCGCCACGCTCCAGCAGCAGCCTCACATTTAATTCAAGGCCCCGACTTGCAGCAAACACGAGTGGCGTAAAGCCTTCGAACCAGTCGATCGATGCTTGCAAGTGAACCAAAGCGCCAACGTTGAGCAAAAGGCGCACGGTCGACTCTTGGCTGTAATAGAGCGCTGTTATCAGTGGCGTCAGCTTACCTGCCCTCTGCGTTCACATCGGCACCGCGTTTGATCAGGAGCTTGACGACGTCTTCCATGGCCCACGCTAGTCCGAATCAGAAATTAAAAAACCAGACTCAGGTCTATTATTCAGCATATATACAGTATTTTTTTCAAGGCACTCTGTCCTGCCGAATAAGAGACCCAAATTGCACTTTGGGTTCACTGATGTCGAGCAAGGCCATCGAGGCGTTCGTCTGCGCAGCCGAAGAGGGGAGGCTGGCGGACGTCCAGCGCCTGCTGCGAGAGGAACGCGGGCTCAAGATCAGTGACTGCCTGGGCTTATTCGGTACGACCGCGTTGGAGGCGGCCATCCAGTTCAGCCAAGTCCCAGTGGTGCAATGGCTGATCCAGCAAGATCCGGACTCGGATCCCATCATGCTGTGCAAGGCCTACAAAGATCTGGCAGCTGACTGGACGAGTGATCGACAGTTCATCGTACGCTTGCTGCATGAACACAGAGCGTCTAGCTTCGAACCATTCCACGACCCAGAGGTGCTGAACAAGGCTGTGGAAGAGGGCATGGAAGACGTCGTGAAGCTCCTGATCAAGCGCGGAGCTCATGTCGACGCAGCGCAGAGCGAGGACAAGATGACGCCTCTGGTTACAGCGCTCTATTTCAGCCAAGATTCCATCGTGCGCATCCTGCTCAACGCTGGAGCTTTGGTTGACCAGCGAGCATCCATAAGCTTGCTTGAAGATGCAACGCCACTGATGTTTGCTGCTTATCGTGACCGTGAGCTGAGTGTGAGGCTGCTGCTCGAGCGTGGCGCGTCCATCCATGACGTTGATGCTGAAGGCAAGACGGTGCTCATGTACGCAGTCGGTTTCGGGAATGCCCATGCCGTTCACCTCGTTCTAAATGCCGGCTCGCTCGTCAACGCGCAATCACACTCAGGGGAGACTGCGCTCATGAGAGCAGCTCGCTTGCGCAACGAGGTCGCTGTCCGTGTGCTGCTTGAGTATGGAGCATCCGTCGCGCTGGTGGACAACAAGAACCAAACGGCGCTGATGCATGCAGCGTTACTCTATCAATGTGTCGCCATCATGAGGGTGCTCTTGAACGCTGGTTCGCCAGTCAACACCCAGTCTGATACTGGCGACTCCGCTTTGATGCTGTTGGTGCAGCCGTATGATTATGTGAATGACCAAGAACTGGACCAATCAGATGCGATCAGATTATTGCTCGAACATGGAGCGACCATTGACCAAGTGAACAACCAGGGCTGGACAGCACTCATGCTTGCAGCGAGCAAAGGTCGGCATCATGTTGCTGTCAGATTGCTCAAACATGGCGCCTTAGTTGATATCCAAACGGATACTGGAGAGACAGCTTTGACTTTGGCTCAGAAGGAAGACCACATCAAGGTCGTCAATGTATTGCGGGCGTATTCCGAGTGTGCTGTCAATCCACGTGGATATGCTTCTACTGGCACGACGGATGGCTGGATATCTTTACTCCACGCAGCTACGATCGGAGATAATGCGACTGTTCTTTATTTACTCCAAGCAAACATGCCAATCGACCGACAGACGTCAACAGGAGAAACTGTGTTGATGCGTGCTGTCTGGAACCAACAAGTTCAGGTCGTTCGGCGTCTAATCAAATATGGCGCCAATCTCGATCTGCTGGACAATAACAAGAGGTCGGCCCTGCTGAAGGCAGCTCATGTTGGTAATGCTGAGATCGCACGATTGCTTGTGGAAGCTGGTGCAGCCGTTGATGCATCTGAAAAAGACGGTGAAAGCGCCCTCATGCGAGCGGCATCGAAAGGAAACACCGACGTTGTCAAGGTATTAATTGAGCATGGCGCCAGCATCGACTCAAAGATATCGAATTGGTGGGAAAGGCGAACAAACCGATGGACAGCCCTCATGTTCGCAGCAAGTTGTGGTTTCGGAAGTGTAGTGAAGCTATTGATCGAAGCCGGCGCTTCTGTAAACCGCATTGAAAGCTTTAATTGCGACAGTCCGCTAATATGCGCTGCGAAAAATGGGCATGAAGACGTTGTGCGAATGCTGATCAAGAATGGAGCACAAGTGAATTCTATGGGCGAAGCAAACCGTACAGCTCTGCAATACGCAATTCGCAATTGCCATGAAAACATTGCTCGGATTCTGATAGAGTGTGGCGCAAAACTCGATCAGAATAAAGATAAATGGAACACTGCGCTGATGGACGCAGCAGAAAATGGGCGCGATTATTTCGTTTCGATGCTGCTTGAACACGGTGCTTTCGTTGACGTGTGCAATAGTGAAGGTAAAACCGCGTTGATGGATGCTGCTTCCAGTGGTCATGAAGAATGCCTGCATTTGCTTCTCCAAGGCGGCGCCTCCGTTGACATCGTAGACAGCTACAAGAATACTGCACTGATCAGAGCTGCCAGCCGTGGGCAAGAAGCATGCGTTCGATTACTACTCCAATGGGGTTCTTATAATGCCCAGAATGGCCAGGATGCGATGATTTGTGCCGCTGAAGATGGCCACGAAGCTTGCGTACTTGTATTGCTGCAAGCTGGCGTTACCGTCAATGCTCTTTCAGAGAGTGGCGATACTGCATTGATGCGTGCGTCTCGCAATGGGAAAAACGGAGCTGTCCGAATCTTGCTTTCTCAAGGTGCCTTTACCGAGCTTAAAGATTCCGAGCATCGAACTTCTTTAATGCTGGCTGCCGAGAAAGGACATGACCATATAGTACGTCAGCTGATTCAAGCAAATGCGTTAGTGAATGCAAAAGGATTCGACGGACAGAGTGTGCTGTCGCTGGCTTCAAAATGGAATCGTAGTATTGTCGTCGATATGTTGATAGTTAATGGGGCACGTGTGGACTCAGTCGACGATAAAGGACGCACACCATTGATGCTCGCGGCAGAAAATGGATGCGTTGAAGTGGTTCGTGTTCTTCTGACATATGGAGCGGATATCGACGCAGTAGATCACGAATATTCTACAGCGATCATGCAAGCTGTCTTAAAAGGCCAAGTTGAGATCGTTGGCTTATTACGAGACCACGGGGCGTTATTAGATATCAGAAACAAACATGGCTTGACGGCTTTCATGCTAGCTGCAGATTTTGGAGATAACTCCCTAATGCGTGAACTGCTACTCGACAAAAGCGCTTTAATGGACTCGATCGCCTATTTGCAAGCTGGAATGGCTCAACATGATGAAGAAGTGAACCAGCAAGCCCAGCTCACACAATGTCACGAATTGACAGCATTGAAATTTGATTTGATCCAACTTTGCAATGGAATGCTTGAAGCCTCTGAGATGTGCCATCGAGTTCACGAAAGGCTTTTCATCGTGGAAAAGCAACTTAAGTGTTTGAACAAGGTCGCACAAAGAGGACCAAAGAAAGCCTTTATGGAGATACTTCAACCCTTTCAAATATTCCTCATGAAATATGCACGAAAGCCCACAGTGACCCATCTTGTGAGTAGCGCGCACATCGTCGAGACATGTCAAAGAACCCACGAGAAACTGAATCAATTTGTACTTGATCATCGCTTGGCATGTGATTCTTGCGACTGGGACAAGCAATTCAATAAAGATGCTCAATCGTATAAACTTCGTATCGATGATTCTGTTCGAATGGATTGGAAAGCCATTTTTGATGAGCTGCAAGAAACAGAAGCACAGCAGGAAGTGATGGTGCTACTTTTGTTTGAATGCCATAACCGCGTATCGAAGTACACGGAAAAAGAAATGGATTTGATGCACAGGACTTTTCGGCATATTTCCAGTTTTTCTAAACTAGGGATCTCATCGGTTCCCAAATGGTTTGTACCGCCTCAAGATGTTGATATCATGCCGGAGTTTGCTCGTGGGTCGTACGGATCTGTTCACATTGGCCGATGGAATGGAGCGGAAGTCGTCGTCAAGTCCACGTTCCTTTTGAATGCTCAGAGTCGTGCAATGTTTCTCCAGGAGGCTGACATTTGGTACAAACTCCTGCATCCAAACGTCATCCAGCTCTACAGAGCGTGTCATGTGGGAAATCCATTTTTTGTGTGCGAATACGCGGCGAATGGCATGCTCTCGGATTTTTTATTCAAAAACGAGGATCCAGCCAAGATGTGGGAAAAGCTGTTTGAAGCAGCCTGTGGACTGCTGTATCTGCACGAGGAGCACAAAGTGGTGCATGGAGATCTCAAGTGCAACAATATTCTGGTTGGTGGCACTCGTTCCTCTGGGGACGGTCCAGCAAAGCTGATGGATTTCGGACTCAGTTTCAAGGTTACTCCTGATGGTGATGATTCGATTCACGACGATGTTGGCGCTATCCAGTGGAAAGCACCGGAAGTGATTGAAGGCAGGACACGTGGATCTCTAGCTTCGGATGTTTACTCATTCGGCATGTGCATATTGGAGGCTGTGAAAGGAGGTTTGCCGTGGGGGAATTATCCAGATGCGACTGTGAAATACAAGCTTCTAAAGGGCAAGCAACTCCCGAGTAGACCAACAAAGGTCAACGACGCCCAGTGGGGGCTAATTTCGCGAATGTGCACATGGGAAACGTCGGATCGCCCAAAGATGAAAGAAGTTGTCGATATACTGCAAGAATTTGCTCAAGGCAGTGCTGTCGGAGCCTAGTCTCTGGTATGGAAAGTTGAATCATGTCTCAAGTTGATTGAAACCCGAGAATGGGATTGACATGTCGCGATCATACATGGAGTCTTCTCCTTTGGCGAGTCGATTAGCGGCTAACGGGTCTGGGATAACCTTTCAGCATCGCAAACATTGTCACGTGGTGAATCTCTGCAGCACAAAAGAAAATGGTACAGTGGATGATACGGAATCCTTTATTGAACTGTGCGCCTATACTTCGAAATCATCGGTGCTTATCTACAGTTTCGCACAGCACGTCGCGATGGATGAAGTGAAGCTTTTCAAAGCCAGTGTTAATTATACGACAATCCGGATGAAGAACCTTCGCAAAGTATACTCGGCCACTATTGGAAAACTGTCCTGGAAAACCAGCAATCGCACTCAAGTGTATGAAGCCAGATGCGAAAGCGATGGAAAGTGCGACGGTCTTCATTTCCCTCTCAGGAACGGCCGCCAGCACGTCGTTGTAGGCGAATCACACATTCCAACAGTAGCAAATACGCATTACTACCAGTCGGTTGCGCAATTGCCGGTGCTTGTGGTCGCAAAGAATGAGTTGATCGCCCCATCTTGGTTTAATGCAACCGCCGGAACCAGATACCATATCGATCTCATCTACCCTCCGATTTATCCTGCCGCCTCGGAATCACTACCATGGGATTTAACCGAGTTCAACTGTTCGCTGATTGGATCCGGCTTTATCAATGACGTGATTCAGCGGCACCTCTACCCCAAAGACCCAGTGCAACCGGCTTACACAGCGGGGTTGTTTTGGCTTTTCCAGAATGCTGCTCTTCTAAATATCCAAAACCCGAAAAATACAACAGGTCAAACACCCGTCAAGCTCAATTTTAACGGGAATCTCCAGTGGATCTCGCCACGTGTGTCGATGCCACGCAATTCGGCTGTAATGACAATCGCTGGCTGCATTTTGATCCTAATCGGAGGACTGGCCATCCACTGCTGGTCTCGCAGTGAGAAGAGACAACGGGAATTCCATCATCAATTGTTTTCAGCACATACGGTGGGCGATATCTTGTTCAACAAAGTCCAGTTTCCTCCGGTTTTG
>JAADXR010000220.1:0-46399 GCA_023337935.1 Elongisporangium anandrum | reverse complement strand
GCCGACCATGATGCCCAGGTGCTTGGGGCGACCCACGATCGACGGGAACACGGCGCGCGGGGCGTCGTCACCGGCGAAACCGGCCTTGCACATGCCGGAGCCGTTGTCAACAACGAGAGCCTGGACGTCTTCGTCAGCCATTGCTACTTGGGTCGATTGAGAGAGTTCCTTGCGGGGGAGCGGTCCGAATCACGAATGATGAGCTTCTCCCTCAGCCGCCCAGCTCCCTTTGGGCACGCTCCCCTCCACATGGAGATTTAGTGTGCACCACCTTAAGGCATCCACCAAATGTACTGCTTTAAGTGTGGCTGCTGTATGCGACCCACTGATGTCACTACGTTGCGGGTGTGGCGTACGTTTGTATCTAACCTAATTCAATACGTTGGTGTGGACAAAGCCAGGCTGCTTTGGTCGTTTTTCCCAGGGTACGCTCTATTCACTCACGAGCACACGCTCGCTTCAAGCCGACAACCGCGACACTGGGTACCCTCAGACAGGGGGGGTACAGTACGGAGCATAACCCACCCTTCTAAAACGTATATTCCTGTGATATATCATCACCTCTGAAGTTGAATGCATGAAAAGGCCGATCTTGAAACGACGACCGAGGGAACAAAAAAAGACCGAGCAGCTCATCAGGAGCTCATGGTGGCAGCGGCAGCAGACGCCCTGGGAGTTGGTCTCGAGCGGCCGGAGCAGGACCCAGACGACGCGGAAGGAAGCGCGGGCGATGATTTGCTGGAGCATTTTCTGCGCGCCGAGCACTTCGTGGCGGTCGTTCTCTCGCGCCTCCGACAGGACCCGATGGCGCTGGATCCGTCGCTCTGGCAGCTGCATGTGCACACCAACCGCCTGTGGGCGCTCAAGCAGCAGGCGCTCATTGGATCGTGCGAGGAATCGAGAGGGTCCAAGGAGTACCACCAGGTCGCAGTGGAGGACGACTTGGGTCTGTACCACTGGCGTCCCTGCTGCTTCCGCATGGTCGGCGAGAGCAAACTGTACGCAGTTGAGACGTGGTCCTGTCCATGTCTTTAGCTCATTGTGTGCTGCTGCTGACCCTTGCAGGAAGATCTGGCAGGAGCTGGGCACTATGAGCAAGAGAACAGCGCAGTCGCAGTACATCGAGATCGTGACGGAGATCGCTCCCGACTGGAAGAATCCGCTCAGTGCGGACTCGGCACTGCTGGTTCGTTCTCAACGTCGTTGTGGTCGTATGATCCATTGCGCCTCTGATCTGTTGTCCATGGATACTGCTGTGTGATGCAGCGGACGTGGACGCCAGACAGTGAGAGCGATCGCTGCGGTCTCTGCCAAGAGATGTTCACGTTCCTCAATCGTCGACACCATGTACGTCGTTTGTGGTGCCTGTCCCTCTATTAATATCGTGCTCATCATGTGTGTGTGCTCAGTGCCGCCGGTGCCTGACGCTGGTGTGCGCAGTGTGTTCGCCCCACTCCGTCCCGCTGCGCGTGTTCTCCAAGACTGCTCAGAAGCGCAGCCAGCGCATTTGTCTCAACTGCTTCGGAGACATGGAGGAAGGCGCGTCTGCCGAGAGCAATTCGGGGCCTTCGAAGGCAGGCAACGACGCTGCTGAAGCTGAGGAAACAGACACGCGTCGAGCTTCTCTCGCAACGACAGCGACGTCTTTGGGTCAGGATGACCCGCAGCGACGGCTCTCGTCGTCCGGGGCGGTCTCAGCGCGGGGCTCGTTCGTGGCGCGCAACTCGCTCACGTCGCTGACGATCCACACGGGCATGCTCGAGTTCTTCCACGGCTCGGGCTTCCGCAAGACCTGGCACGAGTACTTCTTCGTGCTGCTGCTGCGCAAGGGCTCGCTCGGCATGTTCCTGCAGGCAGCCGACCATCTCGAGAAGAAGAAGCGGCCGGCCGCCGTGTACAAGCTCAGCGGCTACACGCTGCGCGTCAAGAGCCAGAAGCGGCGTCCGCACCAGTTCCTGCTCTCGCACGCGACCAAGAAGGGCTTGCACTTTGCGGCCACGAGCGTCGAGGAGATGAATCTCTGGATCGCGCAGCTCATGAAGGCCATTGAGATCGCCAACGACCTCGAGTTTGTCGCAGCGAACGCCACTGGAGCCACTTCAAGTTCCAGCAGCAACCTGAGTCCATCATCGACTGTGCGTCGTCGCAACTCAGATCTAGCGGCTGCCAATGACTTTACGCAGGACGAGGCTTGAAGAGAGACAGAGAATGAGCCTGAGCTTGAAGTTGAGGGGGGCACATATTCCTTTCATGTTCATATTAATAATGCGCCAGGCACTGCTTCTCCATCGCGCTGCTGGGCGCCTTATCAAGGGGCCTGAGCGGAATGGGGCGAGCCGCGTCCTGGTCACACACTACTACTACAAAAGTACTCTTACAAAACGCAAAGCCTCGGTTGCTTCGCTTGTCATTCTCACATCAAACCTCTCTTCTTCCTGTCGTCGGCCATACATGGCCGTGTTGCTAATAGTTCTCTCTTGTACACGGGTGGGGGTGGGTGGGTATGTCGGTGTCTTTTTCTGCTGCTTGGTCCATTTCGTTTTCTTGTAAATAATACACTCAAGACTGGAGTAGTAAATAATAACCAACTGCCTGCCGGCCGACTTAGTCGTACATGCTGCGCGTGAGCCCCAGGGGCGCGTTCACGACGCCCGAGAAGAACTCGACCGTCTGGTTGCCGGATGTGATCAGCACGCGGCCGGACGGGGTCTTGCCGTGCTCGTACATGGACAGACCGATGGGCGTGGGCACGGTGGGGACAGTGGACATCTCGGGGTTAATGTACTCGTCAAAGTCGTCCATGTCGTAGCCTTCCTGGGAGGACGACGAGGCCGTGGAGGACGAACCGGAGTGGTAGTAGTGGGTCATGTCGTTCTGGTAGTACTGGTTGTTGCTCGTGTTGTAGTACTCGGCGTAGCTGCGCTGGTGGTAGCTGGCGTGGCCCTTGAGCGGCGGCGAGTAGGCCTGCTGCTGCTGCTGGTCGTAGGCCGAGGACGAGGACGCCGAGGCGTAGTTGTACTTGGAGGGCGAGTAGCTGCCGTGCGTGGGGCTGGCGTAGCTGCTCGAGCCGCCGCCGTAGTGGCTCCGTGTGTAGCGAGGGCTGGCGTACATGGTGATGTGGGAGGGGGCTTGGGGGCCTTGGCTTTTTCTGGAATGCGTCCGAAGTCATTGCGAAAGCAGGGCCGAAACATTTCCATGCGGGTATTTTACGCCGATAGATGACGGGCGGCTCACTCAAGGAACCGTACAAAAATAAGGCGCATCCACCTGGAAGGGGAGGGGGCTCGGTACGGGTACTCTTTCAACCCTAACGCCTCGGCATACATTTTGCATTTAGAACAAGATGTTCAGTGCGAAGTAATGTATAGATTTACATTACTTCCCACTTATTGTTTTTCTTTCTCTCACTCCTTGGATTATCTTGCAAGGAATATTACCCAGAGGGTTTTTTGGAAGGAAACAAGAGAGGCGCTCACACAGAGATTCATCGTGCTTATAAATTACCAACTGAGAGAGGGGATCGATCATAGGGGAAAAGAAAAAGAGTGGGAAAGAGAAAGAACAGGATGCGAGGGTTGTCACGCTCTGGCGTTGTGACGTTGCAAGTCGGAACTCTAACCGCGGCTCGGTGGATTCTGCCTTGCCTTTGCCAATACAAAAAGCCAGAAAGGCGGTTCCATGGTTTGCGGGCCCAGACATCATCTGGTTCGCTGCGTTGGTTTCAAAAGAGAAGAATCAGATTCAGCGCGTTCTCTGGCCTCAGGTGCTGAAACGCATACAAAAAGCACATGTGGACACCCACCACAAAGGCAACCCGAGTGCTGGACGTTCGCCCAGATCCATCACAGATCCGCCCCTTCCCTAGCCCCCGTTCAATGCGCAAAATATTGGTTGCCGGCGTCAGAAACCACCGCCGCCTAAGAATTTTCAGCATGGCAAATTCAATAAGTGTATATGTGGATTTAATTGAATCCAGGGGCCGTGAGAACATCAAGCATAAGGACGTAGGGCCATTCGTGGGGTTCTTGGATTCTGAACTGTGTCCTACCACTGTTCACTGTATGGAGCGCACCAAGGATGAGGCGGTGTTGGACCGTTCCAAATCGCAGGTGACGTCGATCCGGGACAGTGGCGTACCGTATAGGTACACGGTACTGCATTGCTTGCTGATGACACACTCCACACCCGACTTTGGGGTCCGAGCCGTGGGATAGGGCGAATTTAAATTTCCCAGCCAATGAGCACTGCGACAGACGGTAGACATGTCATCTGGCGCGGGGATGCGCAGCCGCAGAAGGGAGCGGGCCGACACAAGTGGGGAGTCACCGCGTCATCATGTGTGGCTGGGATTCCTGCTTGGCGTAAAGTATCGCTCACTGCTGGAGCTTTCGCTAGGGGACACCTGCGCGCTGGGCAATCCAGTGTCTCTGCCTAGGGAAGTTTACGCCCAGACAACCAGATGACAGCGGGAATATTACGCGTCGCAACAAATCCAGAGAGATAAATTACAGAAAATCCGAAGCGGGTGCCGGTACGTTACGTTTCTACGCATCGCACACTTTTTTAAAAAGTGGTACAGCGTACCGCTAGACACACGGCATGTGGTCCACATCAAGTTGAAGTGAGCATGGCGCAGTCTCATGTGTTCATTCAAAGGCGTAGTTCGGGTGCACGCTTAAATACCGCTCCTGCTTCCGGGCGTCCTCCCGCTCGAGCTTCCTGGCCTGCTTACTCTTCTTGGCATTGCTGTTATCTTCATCATCTTCGTCCTCGTCGTCTTCGTCATCTTCGTCCTCTTCCTCTTCTTCCTCATCGTCGTCCATGACCGTGAGGATCTTGTCGTGGATGAGCTTGTCGATCACAGAGCAGATCAGTCGCTTCTCACGGGACAATTGCGCCTCGGACGTGATATCCTGTGAGGACAAGTACCACGTCACGATCTGGCCCTGCACGACACCAGCGCCCTCGTCCTCATCGTCGTCTTCGTCATCATCTCCTGCTTGATCCGCAGCGGCAGCAGCTCCGCTGGCCAGGATCTGCGCACGCACAGTGCGACGAGCAAGCTTGGCGCTCAATGCTTGCTCTTCCTTCTCGCGAATGTACCTGCCGATAGCCTTTTGAATGGTTGCAAAGCGTTCAAAGCTGAGCGAAATGTCGCCCTTGAGCACCGAGTCCTTTGACTCTTGAGTCGAGTCTTCCTTGGATTCATTCAACTGCGTTGAGCTAACGCCAGTGGCTTCACTCGTATCCATGGCAGCATCGTCATCATCTGCGTGATCTTCTGCAAGCACAGGCATCGCGAGCTCGACGTTCTGCATGTCCACGTGGATGATGGACTTGCTGAGCAGGCGGTAGGCCTCCTGGACGTGGCTCACCAGCACCAGCTCGCTCAAATCCAAGCGAGCGAGTGCCTCAGACAGTCGGATCATAGACTCAAGCTGACGCACTGTGATGCGATAGGCGATATTGGTCTGGCCGTTGCTCACCACATCGTTCTCGCGCAGACTGCGGTAGCACGCTACCATCATGCGCTTAGTCTCTACAGGAATGCTGGGATTGAGTGTGCGCGCATACTTGATGTACTTCTTGAGCTCTTCTTCACTGTATGCATTGGCAGCCATGGGTGTCTGCAGCTCCGAGGGCATGTGAATGTTCACAATGTGCTCTGCAATGCGCGCGTCGATCTCTTCGTCGCAATCGTCGAGGATCACGAAGAACAAATCAAAGCGGGACATAATAGGAGCTGAGATGTTCACGTTGTACTTGAGCGTCTTGGTCTTGTCGTATCGGCCGTTGTACGGATTCGCTGCTGCAAGGATCGACGTTCGCGCATTGAGCGTGGCCTGGATGCCGGCCTTAGTGATCGAAATCGTCTGCTGCTCCATGGCCTCGTGAATCGCGACCTGGTCCATCGGGTCCATCTTGTCGAACTCGTCAATGCAGCAAATACCGTTGTCGGCGAGCATGAGCGCTCCGGCCTCGACGCAGTAATCGCCGCTATCGGCATCCCGTGTCACTGAAGCCGTGAGACCAGCGGCAGAACTCACTTTGCCCGACGCGTAAATGGCACGCGGCAGAAAGCCCGTGATGTACTTGAGGAACTGCGACTTGGCCGTGGATGGATCGCCGACAATGCACACATTGATGTCGCCTCGAAGCTTGATGCCTTCCAGCGTCGTCTTGTGCACGCCACCAAAGAGCATGAGCAGAATGCCCTTGCGGATTTCGTCATGGCCGTACACTGATGGACAAATGGACTTGGCCATCTTAAGGTACCGATCCGGGTCGTCTTTCATTTGCTGGATCACGAGTAGATCGTCCTCGCTGAACTCCTGCAGCGCATCGTGGCCACCGCCTTCGCCGTCTTCGTTCTCCGTAAATTCGCTGCGAATCGAAATACTGTTGAAGCGCTGCTCCATGGTCTGCACCGAACACGCCAGGAAGCAGGTCTTGTACGTCAGCTCTCGCACACCGAGCGACTTGAGCCCACGCACGCCTTCGCCCTCCATGCCATGCGTGCTGTTTTCACCACCGCCGCCCGTTCGACGTGTGGCCACTGCCGTCTCACCACCTGCGCGTACAAACTTGGAGACATCAGGAACGACGATGAGCGAGCCCGTGAACACCACACGGTCGCCGGCCTTGGCCTGCTCGACGTTCTCATGGCGCAGGATGACGTCGATCGTGCGCGGCATGCTGCCCGGCGGGATCTCGTCGCTGTTCTCCTGCACCTTGACGCGCTGCCAGTCCACGAACACGCTCTTCTCCGTGTTGAGCTCCCAGGAGAACGTGTTGGGGCAGAACGGGTTCTGACACTTGACCGGCTCGCTGAACTTGAACTGCTGCTCCACGCCCGTGGTGTCGCCGCCACACTCGCCGCAGGTGAAAGCGCCAAAGAGCAGCTCCGGACGCACTTCGGAAGTGCGCGTGACTGTACCTGAGAAAGACACGAGCTCGCCGATACTGCGCATGCGCAGGTCGCGAATGCTGCATCAAGAGATCAGGCGTTAGCAATGATCATGATAGGCTGTCCCAATGCGAGGCAGACGTACTGCGAGACGTGCTGGAAGTTGTAGAAGCAGACAAAGAACTCTCGCTGGCTCTTGTTGGCGTCCTCATTGACCGTGTAGGACGCGTCCTCCATGCGCACAAACTCGAACACGCTCTTGCGCAGATACGGCTCCCAGCGGTAGTACTGCGCCTGTATCGCCTGCGCCAGGTCGGCGTCGAACTCCAGCACGTGCGTAAAGTCCACGAACAGCGACGAGGTCTCTGTCTGGCGCATCACTTCGGCTTGGTGGCTGTAGTTCACCGTCGGCGGCAGGTCTCCCGCACGCGGCGACGCCTCGCCGTCGGTCATGGACTGTTGCTGCTGGCCATAGCCGCAGAGGAACTGCAGGAACCGCGTCTTCACGGCCTCGGCCGTGGCGTCCACCAAAAGTTCCACCTGCGCGGTGTTTGGGTTTGGGGCCATAGTTGTGCCGTTCCGGCCGCGCTTGGGGCCGCCGCCGCCCCCAGGCACCCCATTGCCAGCCACATTCATTGGATTGCGATTCAACCGCCAAAATGGAAGCTTCCCATTGGCGCCAAAAGCTGCGGACGGGTCCGGGTCTATTGACCCGACCAAAGCCCAACCCATCTTTGACACGACCCTGACCCACCTGTCGGGGAAACTAAACGTAACCCCACAGCGTAACCCCTCAAGTTAATCGCGGCGACATGAGATGACGCACAGAAAGCGATGTCTGGACAATCAATCGCATGCACACAGCACTACAGTAACTATATTATATCTAATCAGGTCGATTGGTGCGTATGGATGCTGGCTGGGGACGCAACGGGACGGGTTGGGTGGATAGCTACTCGAGGATCTTCGTTTGATGCATCGACATGGCTGGAGGTGGTGAGAGGGAGTTGGATGATGGGGTTTTTGCTTAAGATTAAAAACGCTGAGACTTCAAATGGGGGAGTGGGGACGACGGAGGGGTGTTTATGCAGCCTGCTTGCGTGCGTTCCGCTTCAGCCGGACCTCCTCGAACCGCTTCTCCAGGTTATTCATGGACTGTCCAAGCGTCTCTAACTGCGTTGAGTGCTGGCCTAGTGTCTCGAACATCACGCCCTGCTGCGCAGCGAGCTGTTGCTGGGTCTCTGTCGTGCGCGCCAGCAGGTTCATGAGCATGGAGCCCATGCTGCCCAGGCCGCCCTGCGGCTGTCCTCCTACTTCGATCGCAGTGGACGTGGCCGCAGGCGCGGCCTGCACGAGCGCGTTGCTCTCGACGGCGACCGCGGGTTTCACCGGCGTGGCTGGGGGTTGCTGTGCCGTCTCACCGGCGGTCTGTCCTGTGGATTGCGGAGCCGATGCGACCGACTTGGCCTTCATCGAGTCGAGCGACGACGTGCGCGAGAGAGCCTTCTCGGGCGTGGTAGGCGTCGCGGGCACGACGCCCGGTGCGGGCTTCAGACGCTCGTCCATGTATTTCAGCACCTTGGCGGCGATCTTGTGTAGGATCTTGGCGTCCACCTCTTGGTGGGACTTGACGTCGAACACAAACACCGAGCCAATGCAGTACCCGTTCGGGGTCGTAATAGGCACGCCGGCGTAGAAGCGCACGGCCGAGGCGCGTGTGACCAGCGGGTTGTTCTTAAACCGCTCGTCAAGCGACGTATCCTCGACGATGAGCGCGCGCTTGGCGTGCATGATCGTGTGTGCGCACAGCGCGACGTCGCGCGGGATCTGCTTTTGCGTGAGTCCGCTGTTGGCCTTGAACCACTGCTTCTGCTTGTCGATGAAGCTCACGGCCGCGATCGGGCACTTCATCTCCTTGCACGCGATACGGCAGAGCTTGTCGAACTTCTCATCGGGCTCCGAGTCGATGATGTTGTAGCGCTGCAGCTCCTGCAGACGCGCGTCCTCGTTGTCAGGCACGGGCGCGCGCGGCCACGGGTGCTTCCAGTCGTAGTTGAGCGGGTAGCCGTACTTGGACGCCATGCTTCGTCCGCTTCGCTGTGTGTGGGGACAAGCGGCAAAGAGTGAGAGTGTCACGCCGGGCGCTTCCGTCCGCTCTTCTTCGGCTCCGGGGGGGACGAGTGAACCCACAACCACACGCTCTGATCACCGATATCGGCCAATGCCATTCAACCCCTAGCCGTCGTTCCCCCCTCCAAAGGCTCGGGGTCGTCTGGTTGTGCTGGAAGTGAGAGGAAAGCGGGTAGGGCACACACCAGTGTGTAATTTCTCTTGGCGCCACTTCGCGACTACAGTAACTGTAGTCGACTAAGCAACGCTGGCTACGGGCCAGGAATCACATACGTTTTGTATGTGGAAAAAATTAAAGTGGCACGTAGCCGGCTAGTTTCATTTATGCAGATGAGGCAAACCGAGTCGGTCCGTATAGTTGAGGCCTGATCTGGCCCTCGTTTGAACCAAGTCCAGGCTGCGCAACCCTACCCGTCTTGACTTTTAACCCGACCCTCAAACGCTGTTATTGTCGAATCGTTGAGCAGAATGGCCACGCTGACTCTTCAGAGGCGTCGGCAATGTGCAATATGCTCGACCGCCATTCTGGTCGGGATGGCGCCAAAGATGGAGCCATTCGCGCCCGACCAGACGCGGACGCACACGGATCAGCAGATGGTCAGGTGGTGATGCCGGCCGCTAAGAACAGGAGGATAAAGATCGTATCAACGTCTTGAGGATAAGCGGACCCTGATGGGGTTTCATGGTGGCACTGTCTCGCAGACTGTACGTAGACTCAACTGCGAAATGCCTAAGCACGTACAAGCAGACGCTTCTTTCGAACATGCACGGCCGTTGGTCCTCCGTTCGCAATCTACCCTTTGTACTGTACAACGGTGGCGAGAGAAACGAGAAGCGGATCCAGCGGCGCGTGGCTACGCGATCTCGTCTTGGAAAGGGCCGCGCGGCCTCATCTGCCGCGATTGTAATACAGTGCATGTGTGTCGCCAGGTCCGTCCGCTTCTTCACTCCGCATGTTTTGCCTCTGGGGGATGATGGGAGGAGGGAGGTGACCCTCTGTCTGTGACCGGTCAGCAAGGCACCGCAATGACAGGGTGCAGATCTTTGTATTGACTGGCTGTTTTCAAAGCATTACGCACAAGCATATCCAGGTCAGAGACCAGGCGGCTCCCTTCCACCGGACTGGCCGTCTGTCTGTCTGTTGAGCTGCTTGCCCAAACGCCCCCAAGCCGCTCCGATCCGCTCCGCTTGATGGTCCGCTTCTGGTGCTGCTCCAAACCAGACGGAGTAAAAGACTTGACATCTATCCATCAAAGATTTCTGTTATCTGTTCTGTTTACGAATCAGAAATGTTCCATGGCTATCAGTATCGCCATCAGCCATGGACCACAAACGTCGCCTCTCCATCGCCAAGCAGCAGCATTGGCCGATCCTTGAGCCTGGTATGCTGGACTCGGTGAGTCTGTGCTTGGTGTGCTCGGCGTAATGGGTGACTCAGTCGTAAAGGCGAGCGCAATAGACGACTCGTAGTCGCACGACGACGACGACTCAGTGTCTCTCATGGGGGTTGGTAAGTGGAAGCAGAGCTGGCCAAAGGACGGCTGCAGATCCTGGAGTCCTGCGCGCACAGTCTCACTGACATTGGTACCATTGGCTTTGGCGTACGCTGGCATCTTCGATACACACTCGTCCATACTGCGTGCCAACTGCATCACGATGCTGTCAGACGCCATGGCGCTGTCGAGAACCGACTGGCCCGAGAGGCATTGGCCATCCACAAAGACGCTGCTGTTGGAGAGCATTGGCAGCATCTTCAGATCAGAGAAGAGGTCGTCCATGGGCGTGAAGCAGGCGTCCACGCTGGTCTTGTTGAGGAAGAGCTGGTAGTTCTCGCCAGTGGTCGTGACAAACGGCTCCCCGCGCATGGCATTGCAGACGCTGTTGCTCGGGATCTGCACGAGTGTCGCGAGGTCGATCATGAGCTTCTCGGATCCGAATCCCTCTACCCAGGCGTATCCACAGGTGCGATGCGATGGTAATGTCCCACCACTTCCATCGACTGAAGCCGGTGTTGTCTCGATTGAGCACGCGACGTCCCCGATGCGCATCGCAATGCTCTGGAGCACGGCGCCCCAATCGGATTGCCCCAAGAGCTGGGTGAGGTTGCCCTTCATGTCATCGCAACAATCTCCAGCCGAGTTCATCAGCGCCACAAGCGTCTCGTTCACGAGCGTGCTCATGCAGGGAAGCACAGTCTGGTTCCAAAACGGGCACAGCTTATCACTGAAGTACGCGTCAGTGAAGCCAAAACCGGCAACCGTAGACGTCGTCAGGTTCTTGTAGCACTGCATCTTGGTCTTGTCGGCCATCACGCGCATCCCCACTGACAGTACGCTTGCAGAGCCCATGCACTGCGAGAGCCACGGCCACTGCGCGTCAACCGGCGTGAGCATCTTTCGCATCCATTCGACCGACGTCGCATCCATCTCGGTCACCAGTGGCAGCACGCTGTACAGTGGAGAGCTCGCATCAGCCAGCGAGGAGCAGGAGGACGCCGCTGTCACACTGGCCAGTGCTGGAATTTGCACAGAGAGCGCCATCAGACCGTAGCAGGCAGGCAGCAGCAGTCGAACGGAGCTCCTCATCGTCATTGCGACCTTTAGGGGTCCAAAGGCGTTCCGTTTCTTTTTAGTGAAGAGGCACGTTTGTTCAGTGTGGTGCATAGATTTGTGGCGATATACATTTTGAAGCCAGGAAGAGATCAAGTAGTTAATGGCCATACATTCTCCATGCGGTTATTCTTTGCGTCAAAAGCTGCGTCAAGGGCGCCTGCGTTTATGCCTAGTGGTGGTGCGAGGACGCGTCCTGCGACCACTGGATCGTGTTGGGGTCGATGCCTTCCTGCACCATCTCCCACAGCGGACTCATCTCGCGCAGACGCGTCACGTGCTTGACGCACATGTCGATGGCAAAGTCAATCTCCTCCTCGGTCGTGAAGCGACCAATGCCAAAGCGGATCGACGTGTGCGCGAGGTCCTCGCCGACGCCGATGGCGCGCAGCACGTAAGAAGGCTCGAGCGACGCGCTGGTGCAGGCGCTGCCCGAAGACACGGCGATGTTCTTGAGCGCCATGAGCAGACTCTCGCCCTCGACGTACGCGAACGACAGGTTCATGTTACCGGGATACCGCTGCTCCAGATCGCCGTTGAGCACCACATGCGGAATCTGCGCGTTGATGTCGTCGTAGAGCTTCTTGGACAGGTAGCTGACCCACTTGTGGTCGTTCTCCATTTCGAGTGACGCGACTTCGCAAGCCTTGCCGAAGCCCACGCACAGCGGGGACGCAAGTGTGCCACTGCGCAGACCACGTTCCTGGCCGCCGCCCGAGATTATCGGCTCGAGACGCACACGTGGGCGGCGACGCACGTACATGGCGCCGACGCCCTTGGGGCCGTAGACCTTGTGGCCCGACATGGACATCAGGTCGATGTTCAGGTCGTTCACGTCGATGGGCATCTTGCCCAGCATCTGCGCCGCGTCCGTGTGGAAGTAGACCTTGTTCGCGCGGCAGATCTCGCCAATCTGCTTGAGCGGCTGCACGACGCCGATCTCGTTGTGCACAGCGATGATCGAGACCAGCGCCGTGTCCGGTCGAATGGCCGCCTTGAGCTGCTCCAGGTCGATCAGACCGTTCGTGCCCACGGGAAGGTAGGTCACCTCGAAGCCCTCGGTCTCGAGCACACGGCACGAGTCGAGCACGCACTTGTGCTCGATCTGGGTCGTGATGATGTGCTTCTTCTTGTTCTTGAGAAAGTGGGCCACGCCCTTGATGATCGCGTTGTTGGACTCCGTGGCGCCCGACGTGAAGATGATCTCCTTGGAGTTGGCGTTAATGAGGTTGCCCACGCTCTCGCGCGCCTTCTCGACGGCCTTGTCGGCGTCCCAGCCGTACTCGTGCGTGGTCGAGTGCGGGTTGCCAAAGTTGTAGGTCATGTACGGGATCATGGCGTCCACCACGCGCGGGTCCATGGGCGACGTGGCCTGCACGTCCAGGTACGCGGCCTTGCCCGTGGGCAGCTTCTCGCCGCGGACAGCGAAGCCCGGCGAGAAGATCTTTTCCGAGTTGACGTTATCCAGCACGTTGGACGGCACCGGGTTGGCAGGCGTGTAGCGCTTGTCTGTGGCGAAGCCCATGCATTGCGGCTGCGGCGCAGAGGCGGCCGGCGAGCGGCGCGAGAGCACGCGAGGAAGGCTGCGGAGACTGGTGCGCATCTTGGGACCACTTGTCGTGTGGGGCGACTAGAATGGGGAAGAAGTATCGCAAACGCTGGTGTAACCATACAAAAGTTAATAACGGGGAGCTACTTAACACGAGCAAACAGACATTCATTCCTGCAGGAACGCACGCGAACCAACATTCCAAGTGCTTATCTCAGTGCGTTGCAGTTGACCGACGATGTCTGCCCAATGTAAAATGTACTGATTTAGCGCATTTTGTTTTTTTAACACGCGGGCAATCGCGTGTCATGATTATGCAAGCCGTAGTTTGAGGTGTCCACGTAAATAAAGGATGTAGCCTAGTTTAAAATTCAAACCACTTCAAACAAGGACCTCACATACCTTGTTTTGACATCAGCCGGTTTGACTGGTGGTTGGCCACAATGAGCTCTTGCAACAGCAGCGATCCACAGGCTGAGAGCCAACCAACGTTTCCCTGTGCACAGCTACCCCACCACCCACCAATACAAATACACTGTTGCGGATTATTATTACCCTATCTGTCAGCCAATTCAATTGCAGCGAAGCTGGTAAGTCATAAATCTTCCTGTTTAAACCGCGTGCCAATGGCTCCGTTCGTGCCGCGGGCCGTGCGCCGATGCGCTCGGCGTTCTCACTTTCTGCTGACTGCTCTGCTGGGAACATCTCTCGGGTAAGCTCTCTTGCCACAGGCTCTAGGCCAGCAGTCATAGGCACAGCACAGCGTAGCTCACTAGCGTTTATCTCTCCATGTAGCATCTGAGCATCCAGGGGGACGGAAGCCATTCATATCGTGCGTGGCATCCCGACCATGCAGATTTTCGTCGACACCCTCACGGGAGCGCCCCTGACGCTCACCGTGGCGGCGGATGCGTCCGTCGCTTCGGTGAAGCAGATGGTTGAAGACTACGAGTTCATCTCGGGATTCCGCCTTGTCTGCGCCGGCAAGCAGCTCGAATCGGGCTCGCTCGCTGACTACGGTGTCACCGACGCCGACACGCTCAAGATGCTGCTGTCGGTCAACGGTGGCATGCGTGCCAAGTGGCGCAAGAAGCGCATGCGTCGCCTTCGTCGCAAGCGCCGAAAAATGCGCCAGCGTGCCAGATAAATGGACAGCTCCTTCGCCCTAAAGGCAGGAGTCTCCATTTGCCGGTACGCCTCTCAGTGTAGCTCCATCGCTGCGCTCGTCATGAAGACGGCTGCTTGCAGTCGAGGGATTGTCGTGTGTGGCTGGTGATACACGCAGTGGAACATGCAGCAGCAGCAGATCCTAGGAACTCAACGGACCTCTGGGTTGGTCTCTAGTCGTAGGCGGTAGGCAGAAAACCAACTGCGCTATTAATCAACACCGAACGAAATTGGCTTCACAGAAATCCACGTCTCCTCTATTGTTTCCATTGCATTACGCTCAGTGGCATTGCCGCTTGAGGCAAATAATGCTGCTAGGTGGCAGGCTGTTGGTGTACAGTAGCTAAGCAGCCGGTGTCACGCATGACGTTGGCGGAGGACATGCTCGAAGCTCTATAATGCTAAGTTTAACTGGAGGACGCTGACAATCAAATGTAGTACTGGCATGAGTGCTTTCTCTTAGTTATCGTTGTTGCCCATGGCCCAGCTGGCCAATGCGCCGGCCGTCATGGACACCTTGCGGAAGAGCGTCTTGGGTCGCTCCACGACTGCGTAAGTGCGTGTCGTAAGATGCTCTGACTCATCCGGCAGCTCGATGCTTACGCGCGAATGCAGTGAGTCGCGATCTCCGCGCAATTCGCCCACGCGGTCGATCTCTTCGTTCTCGCCGTCGCTCTCGAGCATCTCCGGGATCGTGATGGCGATGTCTTCGAACGCGGCGTCTTGAGCGCGGGAGTTGGTCCGGCGGCTGCTGCTGGCGCGAGACTCGATGGCGTCAGACGCCAGGACCACGACGTCATCCTCCGTCGGATTCGACCGGTTCCGGTGCATGAACAGATTGAGCTTCGAGTCCCCACGACGCATGGAGTGCGTGGAGCTTGGGCCTTCAGCTGGCGGCGCCATAATGTACTGAACGTGGCCGTGGGCGTCCTCCTGCGGCTGCACAGTCTCGATCTCGTAGTCCTTGAGCACGCGGAAGACGCGCTTGCGGTGCTTCTTCTCCAGCTGTCTGCGCTCAATACGCTGGGCCGGCGTGTCGTAGATCCACATGGACTCGCCATCATGGCCTCCGCTGCCAGCGCCCTGGCGGATCTCGGCCGTCGTGCCGTTCTCGTTCTCGCGGCGACGAAGAGCGTCATCGCGTCCTGGACTCTCAGTGTCCTCGGTGCCTTCGGTGCTGCCGGACTTGTTGCGGCCATGGCGACGACGGCGTGAGAGCGCTCGCTGCATGGACGAAAAGACGTCGCCGATGGTCGAGTCGTAATGCTTTTCAAATTTGTCCAGCGTGATCTGGTCGTTGAGCGCCAGGATCTTGTGCTCGCGCAGACTGCACACTTTCTCATTGTCAAAGTCCATTGCTTCGTTGTCGTCGTCGAAGAAGTCCTCCGCATGGCGCCGTTGCGACGTTGGATCGACAGATTCCGACGTCATGAGCGTCTGACGCATGGTCGAGTCGGTGGGTTGGCGGTTGATGGAGCCTCCTAGACCCAAGAACGACGCCACGCTCTCACGACGGCGCATGCGACGCAACTCGTCTTGCTGCTTCTTGGCGCGGTACGCTGCCAACTTCTCCATCTTGGCCATGTGCGCTCTTGCACGGTCGACGAGAACCAGCCACCGCTCGTGCAATTGCTCGGGCGTGTAGAGCTCAAACTGCGGGTCGTAGTGCTTGGCTTTGGCTAGCGCCTTGTCCAGGATGATGATGAGCTCCCATTTCGGACCAACACGTTCGACACCGAGCACCAGCAGCTCGTCGTTGAAGCAATCGCAGTGCGTCATTCGCTCGGTGCAGTACGGACACAGATCTCGCCAGCCCCACGTCTTGATGACCAGGTACCAGATGTAATCCATGAGCAGCCCCAGCAGCGACAGCCGAGTGACCGCAGCCAGGATGCCAAAGTACATGAACTGCTTGAGAAACTCGCAGCTGCGGAAGAGCCAAATGTAGAACATGGGCACCTGAGCCAGCGTCGTGCACACCACGACCAAAACCTGGAGGAAGAAGGCCATGCGGAAAGAGAAGCCGGACATATCGCCTCCACAGGCCTTGAGCCGGAAGTACTTGCGTCGCTGGCGGAAGATGAGCTTGAAGATCTCCTTAAATATGGCTTTGCCCAGAGACGGCATGATCATCAGTAGGAAATAATACAATACGATGTTGCTGAAGACTGTCAGACCGCCGTCCAGTGCACTGTGCAGCATGACCAACAGAAATGTCACGTAGAACGTGATGTACAACGAGGAGACCACGATGATCACGCGCTCTCCACGCGATAGTCGCTCGTTGCGGTAGGGAAAGAAGACCCACGTGAAGTAGTTTTCATGGCGCCACCAGGTGTAGAACGGCTCAAACGGACGCCGCATCTTCTTCCAGCAGCAGGGCCCCAGCAGTCGAGTCTTGGGCACCTTGCGATCCCAAGGCATGGGCTGCCAATAGTCCACTTCGTTCTCTGGGATCAGAAACTCATTTCGGTACTGACGCTCGAGGTTTTCACGAAAGTTCTCGCGGTGCCAGAGCATTTGAGGCACTCGCAGTGCGAACAGCGTGACCAGAACGTACGGCGCGAAGAGCAAAAGGTAGCCGCTACCTTTGTCGCCCGAGTTCTTGCAATCGTTTGGCATCGGGTTCACGTACAAGCTCTGGACGCGTAGCCCCGTGGTGGTGGACTTCTTGTGCTTGGAGTAAATCTTCTCGTTCGAGTGCACGTGTGTAGGCAGCTGAGTGGTCTGACAGTAGTCTAGCGAGTAGTTTCCATGCAATATACACGGCTGGATGACCAGGTACATGCCCTCCTGCTCTTCATTGTCCACGTACACGTTGGTCTTGCTTGCGTAGGTCGTGCGCAGAGTGGACGCTTCCTCGTTGTACTCGAACTCTTCGCCTTCGACGTAGTTCTCGAACTCGTCTTCGCTCAGCAGAAGCACCTGGAAGTACGTGGCATTCACGTCTTCATCGGATGTGGCAGCTTGGGATTGAATGGTGTACGTCAAGTGGAACGACACTTCGTCGCGGATCAACAGGTACTGGTAGTCGGACGTAACGACGTAGTTCTGGTCCGTGAACGCGTCCAAGTGCAGCACTTCGTTCTCCGAGAGATGCGCGAGGAAGAAACCGAAAATAACGGTCACCACGACGCCCACAAGCATCCAGGCCCAGAACTGCACGCAGCCTCGGCGTTTGCTGTAGCGCGTACCGATCCGGTCGGTCCACCAATGGATCAATTCGGGCAGCGCCTGGCGTTCGTGAATGTAGGAAGCTCGTTCTGTGAAATCTTCATCACTGATCTCCGATTCGCCTGGCTTGGTCAGCTGGATCTGTGGCTCGTGGCCAATGGAGCGCGCGTAGGCCACGTAGGCTTCCATGAGCTCCAAGTTGAGCTCCTGGGCCGGATGATCGACGGTCGTGGCTCGCCGCCGCCGTGTCGTCTGGCCATTGTCGTCTGGGGAATTCTCCTCTACGACTTCTAGCCCTGAGGGCTGTCGCTTGAACGCATCAATCGCTACAGGTTGATGCATATCGGCAAGGTGCGCGATATCAGCGAACAGCTGCTCGTTCTCCTTGCGCCGGTGTCTGGTGTGGGGCGTCTCTGGCGGCAGGTCCGATGCCGCTCTGTAGCGCGTCTGAGACTCATCCTCGTCGTCTGTAGATACATCGCCCTCTGCTCCGCTCCAGCCCATGCTCGTGGCCTGGGAGCTCGGTCCAAAGTACGTGGCCGCGATCGCTTTGCGAGTTCGCTTGCGCGTGGGACTGGCGCCAATCAAATGCGCTTCGTCCGCCTTGGGCGTCGCTATCCGGACATAGTCTGGCGAATCTGCGGGTCCGAGGTCTGCGTCTGCGCGTGCTGACCTCGCGACTGGCGACAGCGCGGCGCCAGTGGCTGGAGACGGCGCCATGGCTCTCGTTCTTCTCTCGGTGCGACCGACGAGCGCAAATTGGCATTGACTCGTGACATCGTTGATCCAAATAGAGGGACTGTAGGTATGAGTTTTCGCCAATGAGCGTGTCGCAAGGGTTCTGAAAATAGAGGTGTCCAGCGCAATCAAACCTTTCAAATTGTACCCTTTTTTAGCAAATACCTTTTAAAATTACATATTTATTAAAATATTAATAATAGAAGGTACAGATAAATAAACTGGATTTAAAAAGTATTCACTATTGTTAAATTAAATACCCTGTATAATAAGATATAAATTAGCATGAGCTCCACTTTTAATTCCGGACCATCTGGATGATTATTCGACTTTTTGAGCGTATACGCCACATGTCGCAGACGATGACGTTCCTGGTCAGTGCTGTAGGGCCTTTTATTGGTTGTTTACCTGTCTCGCTGCAGCGGATCTATTTGATTACGACCCGCTGCCACAAGGAATCGCTCTTTCACCCACCACTGCCCATCAAGTGATTTTGCACCTCGAAACGTTGACGCAGAGATTACGCTCAACGCCCTTCATTCGCGTTGCGATTGGCTTCGCATCTGAGCAACAGCTGCGCTTCTTCACCAAAAAGTACACTTGGCGATCGCCATTCATTCTTCTGTCAATTCACCCGAAATTCTGAGACAGAGCTCAGTAAACCGGCCACCTCCAGAACTACAGTATCGCAGTGAATGGGCAGTTGCATATCTTGAGTGAATGCTGATCGAGCACCGTCTTGTTGCGGTGACCGCGATATGTAATCTGCAAATATCCATTCCATCACTCTGTCGCACGAGCCCCTTTTCACGCTCTGGATTCGCACGTGCGAATCCAGAGCGTGAAGCCCAGCGTTCGCTAACCAGGATGCTCAGCCGAGATCTCATGAGTTGAGCTCCATCAGCTGAGACCTGCGCCAATTACTTGGAAGCTCATTGTGTTTTGTTTGCGTGATGAAGACTTGAAGTACCGTTAGCGTCAACAAAAAAGATATGCTTACGGTCAAAGAGAAACCCGTCATCTCCAAGAGTCGCGGGATCTTAGGGATCCAAAATGGCAGGTCTTCATGGCCTCTCGCTGGCGGTGGTGCTGGTGACTTTAGCACACGTATGCGCGTTGGGGTATCTCGTGCAAGACCAAGCGCTTGCGGCAGTAGACTGGACGACTCTTTCCTTAGCGGATTGGCAGACATTGCAGAGCGATTGGGCGCTTGATACGCTCTATCATCAAGGACCGCGTGTTCGAGCAAAAGTTCTGGTCGCCACTCGGCTCTCAAGCCAGCAGTTCTTTGGCGGATCGACGCTTTTCAAGCAGCAAGTGAGCGGCGTCCTCAACACGTCTCTGCAGTGCGTCCACTTTGAGTTCTTGGAGGCAGCAGCTCGCAATGAAACTCAGCAGGCATCGTTTACTGTCGCAGTCGGATTCTCTGCGCTCTGTCCGCTCGTCGGAGTCACGAGTCTGGCCACGAACCTGACAACAGCGATCGAGAGTGAAAGAATCCGGATAGCACAAGCGTTGGTTGATAGTACCACGATTCCAAGTCTGCAGCTTTTCGGAGTGCCAATGACGCTGGTGGATCTCGCCATTGATGGAGAGCTGTTCTACCCAATGGACTTCAAACCTTGGGTGCTTGCACGCTTGATTGTCAGCTCCAACAACAATGATGAGACCGATGATGCTAACGATACTGTTGCATACCCATATTTGATGAGCAGCGACGTGTTCCAGCAACTACGACTGCGGATGTTTCTCGCAAAGCTCTTGCGCCCAATTCGCGTTAATCCAAATGACGTGCTCATCCGAGCAGTGCAGACAATTCCAGACGCAACGTATTCGACGATTAACACGGTTCTCATTTCTATGGAGATCCATGTTCTTACCCACCTTTTCTTTGAAGCCGTGGACGGATACCTTCGGAATCAATCTCTTGTGCAAGAGTTTCATGATTTGGAGCCTGAATTCGTTCTTCGCGCTATCGATATTGACGTCTCAGCAGGCCAATTGTATGATTCATCTAGTTTGTCGTTGAGCTCAAGTGCTGATGGCTCGTCAGGATCTCTGTATCGGTCGCTAGAATTCTCATTTGCAGTGACAAATGTCTCATTGGTGTATTTGGAAAGTCGAAAATGGCGAATCTTGGAGCAATCTCGAACTATGTTGGTATCGTGGGTTGAAGGTGATGCATTGGATAGTAATGAATACGAGCTGAGTTTTGGACGTTTCGTTTCGAATGACAACGACGCGCCAAACAACATTGACCCCATCAATTCTGAAAATTGGCTGCTCAGTTTTCGGCTCGCATTATCACAGGAAAATGTAGAGTCTCCAGCGCTGAATGCTGCTACGCTCAATAATCTTGACTTGCGTTTGCTTCTTGGTTTCCAAGAATCCTCGGACAGCGACGCGGTTCATGTATCATACGTTGGACTACAGGATTGGCCAGAGCCCTATGGAGAAATAAGCCTTTCGCATCAATTCGTACGATTCACAATCACTACCGTACCCACGGCTACAGGTATTGAAACAAACCAATCTGTGATCTTGAAACGAAGCGGATCGTTCGATTTCTTTCATCAACAGAGAATCCGTTTCGCATTGATGGATCTTCTGAAAGAAATTCACGTGACCAACGACCAGCTTATTCTTGTGGAGGTGAGCCCTGGATCTCTTAAGGAGGACGATATCGATGCATCTGTCGAACTGGTTTTTGATATCGCCGTTCAAGATGAAAGCCAACGCGAGGGAATCAAAATCATGGTACTATCTCAGCGATTGCAACTGTTAATTTCCGCGTACTCGAATTATCAGCTGAGTGTGAGGAAGAGAACAATTGATCTGCATGCGGATGGTTCACCAGCGCTCTCGAAGGAGTTTGTACTGCCAGGTACTTGCTCGGCGTACAATATGATTCAATCAGAGTCAATATCATCGTCAAACTTTGTGTATCGATACGACGATCCAATTATTGATGCCAACCCGGCGATTTTATCCTACAATCATGATACACAATGCGATAGTGATGCAGGAATTTGCCTCATTTTTAACCTGAGAAGCTTTCTGGTGACAAATGAATCGATATTCCTGCGAAGAATCGATAGCACCAACTCACTGACTTCAAAGTCTCTGTTGCTTCGATCATCCCCAGCTGATTCGATCACATCCTTGCCAGCACCATGGATTAAATCTTCCACAAATGACAGCTCGACATTTCCTTGGGTTTTCAGCTTGGATGATCTTGATCCTAATTCGTCTCATGCACTAAGATTCTGGTTTGAGTTCAATAATTCAAGCGGAAACTGGTCATACTTGCTTGATATTCATTGGAACGAAGCGCGATTATGGATTACCCCAAATGTGATTCAAAGTGTTCGACGACATCCAATGGCATTACCGCACTTTGAAAATGAAAGCATCTTGTTCGTCGTCAATAATTCAGCAAAAACAACTTCGGCGATCGAACTTGATGTGCTCATAACCAACCAAACTTGTCTGGGTGGGATATTCTGTGTCGAGACGGATGAACAGACTGGTTGCTCAACGTGTGTAGATGCATTTAACAGCTGTAAACACTCAGTGGAATGCCGCGAGCTTGCAGCATGCTTCGGTACATTCATAACTGCGAACCCGCTTCTCTACTTCGAACTTCGCGAACACCTTCAAATGCAAGATATCACTTTCGTTCTTACGCAATGCCTTGTGAATTCGTGGTGGTCGGATACATCTCGAGAATTATTTTTGCGAGCCTTCTGGTGTGGTGTTCAAAAAGCATGTGGAATGGGGATAACCTCGGAATCCAATTACTTCCCAGCACTTGCGTTTGGTTACGAACCAAAGGAGCAAACGTTGACGTATTCAAGTGAGTCATTTCAGACATCCCTTGGAATGCTCGTTGATTCAGTGGACGGTGCATCCACAGCGACGCTTTCACTGCGCAATTTTACGAATGAGCAGGCTTCCTTAAATGAACTTCAAGATTCTCTTCTCGGTATCTATGGAAACCGCTTGAACGGGATGATTATCAATGTGACGCTAGAAAGTGCCGCGTCGGCTTCCCTCTCAACATCTTGGATTGTACGGATTCAATATTTCTTTTTGCCAGCGGATATCCAGTTGCCATTTTTTATGGTGGAGCAAGGCGATTCACCGTCGATTAGCACTACCAGAGCTGCCGATTCTTTGGAGGTACATGTCCTAGTATAGCCACGTAGAAATGGTAGCAATGCTCAAATTTGTAGAGACTTTTACCGAACACTTCACGTTGACCATTCATTTTTCCTTTTATTTGAATTGGTTGTCGAATCGGCTTTCCAGCTCTTTTTCTCGAGCCTCAGCCCATAATTTATCCAACTCGGCCTTCTTTCGGTTAAGAGCTTGGATGCGGCGTGTTTCGCGCGTCCGTAGATCTTCTCGGACAATCTTTTTCATACGCGCATAAGTTTCCGAAGCTGTGTAACGTACTGTGTACTGCATCGATCGCTTGTGATGTGATGCATAACGTTCACCGAGAACATTTCGACCAGCAGGGAGCACGTTTCCCCAAGAATCCCACCTTGCTTCTAGAGGATTCTCGTCAATGGGTGCTATCTCCAACTCGCATTGATTCTTTAGATCCCTTTTCGCGTTCGCGGCAAGATATCTGCGTTTAGATTTGGTTTGAGCTTTAAAACTTGTTCGAATCTGCGCGATCGTATTGAGGCTCGGCGCTCGCACTTGAATATCAGTGTGAGGGTTTCCCTTCCTCGAATGCAATGCAGACCATTTCTCGAAACTATACTGACTAATTGCGCTTAGTTTATTCTCCAAAGGCACTTTCCACAAAGCTTCTGCATAGCATTTGATCAAGGATTCTGGCGAATCTTCATACTCTTGTGATCTCTCGACAGCTACAACCATGCAATCGATGACCAGAGAGACATCTTGAGCTTCGTTTGGCATGACTCCACGCTGATCCCTTCGCTCAATCTTCAATTTCACACTGCAAATGAAACGACGATCCGACCTTTCAGAGTTTCCGTACCGGACATCGCGTTATGCAGACCATGAATTCGACTCCGATCACATACTTGGTGTCACCACTACGGCGGAAACATGAACCACGCAAAACAAACGAAATCTCAACGCTCAATGAATCATTACCCGCTCGTGTTAGAACCAAGCTTGCACAACTAAGAACGAAGCGATGGACCGAGTTTTTCAGCAAGAAGCGCGCACAACGAGCACTATCTTCGGTGTCAGCGCACCATCACCACAACAAAATCACTGAAAAGCTTCTCAAGATTGTTTCAATCTTTTCAAAAAGCAATCGCACTACATGGAGAGCAAAATTTCATCAACTGGCTACCGGATTTTCATTGCCTGGGCGGAATATTGTGAGTAATTTTTTGCGAGCAGCGAAGAACACATTCAAGCGCCTTCGCGGTCCAAGTGCGGCCGAATTGCTTGCTCAAGAGCTCATGCGGCAAAAATCACAGCGACGAAAATACCTTTACAAGCGGTTGTTTTCTGCTGTGATAGTAGAAGGACGAAAGGTATTGAGAGCACGACGAAGAGAATGCTTCGAGCGAACGGTTCCAATATTCGCGCGAGTATTCGTCGATAATCTTTTCCACACACACTTGCCACGGTTTGCTAATCAAATTTGCACAATTCGACGCAATCACAACGCAACGATAATCCAAAGGACTTGGGGTCGAAGACAGCGCCAGCGTCGATACTACCTGGAGCGCAAATGCAAGCTTCTCAATTTTCTTGAAACCATACCCACAATTTTTGCGCAGCATTCAAGGCAGCGACAAGCCAACCAAGCTCTTCTTCGCCAAGTGTGCGCACAGACCATGACAACCGTTATGAAGAGTGTCGCCAGGCGTATGGGTGCAAGACTGATACAGCGGATCTGGCGAGGCCACCAGGCACGGAAGCGTGTGAATCGAATCCTGATGGCGAGACAACGGCGTATGCTCGCGCGGCAACAACGTGAGCGATTGTGCAGAGCACGTGAGGCCCTACTGGATCCATCACACGAGGACCTTGAGCGCGGGAAAGTGCTGAAGACGCGGGTTCAATCACGGAAAGAGCGCACGCCACTGCTGGTGCCGACAGTGTATCATGCTCAGCGCGGACAGATGACGCACTCAAGAGGTTCCTTGCTGGAGCCGCTTCCAGCAGTGTACACGCCTCCACGCGTATCTTCCATGACGCTTGCCAAGACACAGCGCGTGCCATTCTCCAAGTTCGAGCGGATCTGTGAGCAGCAGGCGCGCGTGAATGTCAACAACCTCTGGGTCGCCGTGCCGATCGCGTTCAAGGACACGCAAAGCTCCAAGCCTGCTATAAAGACCAGCAAGCCCACGAAGAAGTCGCAGCGCCACTTCACGACGCAGTACGACTGGGTGCCAGCGACTCTTCTTCAGCACGAGATCGATCTCCATCGCGCGAAGGACGCATCTCCCTAATGCGCCAAACGGCAACTCAGTACGAATTGCGCTTTGAGCGCAATTCGTACTTATGATGAGTTCCTTCAGTACTGCTTAGCCTGGAGATTCGAAACCTGTTATTGTTGATACATCAATTGTTGAGGTATATAACATGTTCGTAACTTATGCGAAATGAGAGGTGAGCGACGGATTTGGATGGCCAATGGAGCTCCTCGTGCCTCAGAAGGCTGTTTGGGAGACGTCATTGCGCTCGTTGCTGATCTTTAACCAACAGAAACCATGGCCCTGACGCTGTCGCTGCCTACCCCGCCTGCTAGCTTTACCAAGGACTCCGAAGTGGTCCTCGGCCTCGGCGGCTACTTCGCGCAGAAGCGCGTGGAGCCCTTCGGTCGCGCCTACCTGCGTCGCGCCAAGAATAATGCGCGTGGCCGTTCGGCCAGTTGCGAGAGCCTCGACGATGCCGAGAAGGACCGCGAGAGCATCAAGAAGCAGGAAGCTGCGATCCTCAAGAAGTACCGCAAGAGCATCCGCGGCAAGACGTTCACGGATCTCACCATGTACCAGCAGCTCGGCCTGACTGAGTACGGCTTCGACGTGACCGACGACCAGGTCAAGAAGGCTTACCACCGTGTGCTCATTGAGCACCACCCGGACAAGACGGGCAAGACCGAGAACGACCCGAACTACCTGGCCGTGCAGAAGGCCTTCACGACGCTGATGGACCCCCAGAAGAAGCGCGCCTACGACTCGCAGTGCGACTTCGATGACTGGATCCCCACGGGCAGCGAAAAGATCAAGGAAAACGAGAAGGACGACAAGGGCAAGTCCTTCTACGAGCTGTACGGCCCCGTGTTCCTGGCCAACGCGCGTTTCTCCGAGATCAAGCCCGTGCCGGTCCTCGGCTCGGACGACGATGACCTCGACACGGTCTACTCCTTCTACGATTTCTGGCACAAGTTCGAATCGTGGCGAGACTTCTCGCACGATGCCGAGCACGACGTTGAGAGCGCCGAGCACCGTGACCACAAGCGTTTCCTGGCCAAGAAGAACGAGGTCGTGAACAAGAAGAAGAAGAAGGCCGAGTACGGCCGTCTGGCCAACCTGGTCGACCGCGCCTTCGCCGCTGACCCGCGTATCCGTCGCGTGAAGCAGGCCGAGAAGGACAAGAAGGAGCAGGCCAAGCGTGAGAAGGAGGAGGCCATCCAGCGCAAGATCGACGAGGAGAAGCGTGCCATTGAAGAGGCTGAGCGCGCCGTCGCCGAGAAGGAGGAAGCCGAGAAGGCTCTCCGCCAGAACGCCAAGATGGCTAAGGACAAGATGAAGAAGCTCTTCCGTAAGGTGAAGAAGACCTTCCGTGAGCTCATGGCCGCCGCTGAGGAGCAGAAGATCGAGGGTGCGCTCAACCTCATCCAGGTCGAGACGATCTGCGAGTCCGTCGAGATGGAGGAACTGCAGAGGTACGGAATTCGCTGTCTCTTGTATAGGATCATGTCTGGGATCGGCTGATACTCACGTTGCTCTGTGTCTGTCTCTCTCTAGCCTCGTGACTGCTCTGGGCAGCGCCGACGCCATCAAGGCCGAGGGCATCGCCGCCTCCGCCGCTGTGCTCGCCAAGCTCTAAACGACGAGTGATGTTTTAACAATAAAATGAATTTGCAGCATCATCTGTACTAAAATGCCCATGTACCCACTATCCACAATTCCGTGAAATATTCCATTGAAATGTTACGGTAAAATTCATGATCGCTTTGGACAGGTATTTTGATTACCGTGCCGAGTTTTGACAGCCATCTGAGTCTGGAGGTAGCACGAAGGTTGTCTGAGTGGGCCTCAGGAACCAACCATCCAATCCCATTTCCAAGTGAAAGGCAGAGTCATCACCAGCAGCTCACGATGGTAAGCCTTGCGCTGCGTCTACAAGACGATGCCAATTGCACCGACTGACAGATCGTCTGTGCATCAATGCTATGCTGTAACGCAATTCATAGGGTCGCAAACGCCAATTTATCAGCAAGAAGGACGCGCAGCATTTCCATTTGGTGCATCGCAGTCAGCGCGATCCCAAGGCGAACGACCCGGAGGCGTCCAAGTACGTGCTTCTTTCGTCCTCTGTAAGTATATTACGCATGCTCTGCTTGGCTGTCTGCTCGGCGCTTGAGGACTCATTATCCAACTACTGCAGCAACAAGTGGAGTTCCGATCCGATTCGGAGCGCGAAGACGATAGCGATGACGACGAAGACGATGACAGCGACGACGAAATGCCTGATCTGATTGCCTCGCCAACGGCGGCTTCGGCTAATGCAGCGCCAGCTCAGAAGCCGGTTAAGCAGTCGGCACCCAAGGCCAGTGCATTCCCTACGCGCAAGGTGCGCTTCGGCGATTACGAAGCCGAGGATCTCGTTGATGAGAACGGTATGGTGCGTGATGGCTACGACTACACGAAGCACATGAAGGAAATGGGTCACGGCAAGTTTTACTCGGCCAACGGCCAGTTCGAGAGCCAAAATGCGCTTGCGCGTCGAGTGGCACTGCCAGACGATGTGCTCCCGAGTGCCAACGAGACAGAGCGACTTCTTGACGCTATCACATTGACGACGGATGTCATGGATTCGGATCTGCGCGAAGCTCTAGTCAACGACGAAGCCTTCGAAGAGATGGACGACGATTTCATGGCTCAAGCTGCGACGGTGGATCCGAACGATGACGCGGCGGATGGTTTCGACTACGATGCGCATATCGCCAAGCTCATGGAGGCCGCCAGTGGCATCCCCAAGGTCCGCGGTAACCTGACGGACAGCGAGGACGATGACGACAGCGAGTTTGACGACGATGACGAGGAGTTCAGTGACGAGGAAGATGACGCCGACAAGGAGGAGTCGCAGCGCGCCCTTGATGCGCTCTTTGAGAAGACCATGGCTGAGGAGTACGGCGACGAGGATCTGGGCGAACTGGAAGACGACGATCCGGAAACCCGTGGCGACCTTGTGCTTGAGGGAGATCTGCTGAAGGAGATCGTGGACGATTTCGTGAGCGTGCGCCAGGATATGCTCAACGACGAAGGCAAGGTCGGCAACCCGTTCCGCACGGGCAATAACCTCAAACAGATTCTGGAAGAGTGCGAAGCGGAGCGAGCGCTGGAGGAAGAAGGTGAAACGGATCTTGAGACGGACACTGTGCCAGAAGAGGACCCGGAGATCGAGCGCGAGCTGCAGGCACTGTACACGCGCAACGCGTACCTGGTCGCCCGCGAGCAGGAGCAATGGGATTGCGAGACGATCGTGAGCACGTACTCGAACCTGGACAACCACCCGACGTTGCTGACGGAGGAAATGCCCAACAAAAAGAAGAAGAAGAAGGCCGTTGCAGCTGCTGCCGCCGAAAGAGCAGCCGCTGCGGGCGATCGATCACAGATCGTGCTCTCTCGGAAGACGGGCATGCCTCTGGGCGTGTTCGAATCCCCTCCGAAGAACCCAGAGGCTGCGGCGAAACCTTCCAAGGAACTGGCGTCCGTCGTGACCAGCAAGAGCAAGAACGAAACGAAGGAAGAGAAGAAGGCGCGCAAGGAGGCCGTGAAGCAGCTGAAAACCCAGCGCCGACAGGAGAAGAAGCAATGGAAGACTGCATTTAAGGAGGAAGAGCAGCGCCAGTCCACGCAGACTGTGGGCGGCAAGGTCTCGATCTTTAAGTACTAATTCAATGCGACGAGTGTATCCTTAACGCTGACTCCTGCAGAAGAGCCTTCAGCTGCTCTTGACCTATGTCGTTTTTACTTTGGGTACATGAGAGAAGAGTGGGATGAAACAATCGGGCTTCATGTCCAACGGGAGTCGGCAGAGATGAGATCCTGAGGCGCTTGAACCCAGAGCCCCATGGCATCTTGAAGAGAATGTTGAACCGACAGACCAGAAGCAGTTACCCATGTGGAGTCAGCTTCAACCTGCTTCTACGAACAAAAGATTCAGAAGACTGACTCACGTAGAAGGCCATCAAATCAAACGGATGAATAAGCTTGGAGAACGATTGAGAGAAGAAAACTCTCGTGCACTGCATTGATTCTCATTGCGAGCGGATTCTTTAACCTACTTTACAGCGTCGTCTCTTAAATTGCTGGTCTTGTCTGCCTACACCCTAAATACACAAAACGAAAGTTCCTAAAGCAAATTCTTCACTACGGTCGGGGTTTCATGGTCTTGTTTGGACGGTCTTCATCATAAATACGATCGCGGGGAATATTTTAAAAGCACACATCTAGCCACGGCATCATGTCTTCTTCGTCGTTCAAGGGCGACAGAGGAACTTCCCATGCACCTGGCTCGACGTTGGCGAGGTCGAACAGCAGCTCATCCTCAAATGTGCCATCACTGACGTGGCTGGTAGGCGCCTGATCCTCTTCCGTGTCCCACTTGAAGCAGTCCCGAGAGACCATGGCCGACTTGGGGTTCATCGGCATCATCATGTTGCTCATGTTGTTCCCGCAAAGACCGTCTTCTAACTGGCTCTTGAGCTCCTCCATACCTGCGTTGATGCTGCAGTCGTCCGCGAAAAAGTCTTGGATGTCAATATCCATCTGGCCTGGCGTTGGGACCGACTTTCCCATTGCCGCGTTGGAGTCCATGTAAAACATGTCATTGTTGACTTGGAGCGACGCCATGGGGAATTTCTGTTCATGGTCCTTCACAAACTGGTTCTCCCATCGCTTGTCTTCCAGGGGCTTCTCTTCAGGGCAAGACATCAAGGACGATCCCAAATCGACCATCGGGGGGATGTTGGCGGGCGTCATGCTGGGCTTGAGTGCCGGTGACATGTTTTCCATCGTGAGAGGCTTCGACATGGGCGAGCAGCAGACGAGGCCGTTGGAGTCATTCATGTTGCAACCGATGACACTCAGATTCACCTGCGGCTTGGCGGGGGCCGTGCCGGAGGCCAGGGGGTCAAACCAGGGGTCCTTGGCCTTGCCAGCCCCACGACGCTTAATGTGCACAAGCAGATCCGGACGTCCCTTGCGGAAGAACGAATGCTGGTAGATGGTCAACTGGCCTTCCTGCACGCGGTAGAAGCTGTAAAAGTTGAGCTGGCGGATCAGGCTCGAGAAGCGTCGGTGGCGAAAGTACTTGGGCAGGCAGTGCTCCGCCATCATCTTGGGGTCGACAATGCAGAAAGCCGTTCCACCTAGATTCACATAGAAAATCCACCCATTGTGAGATTCATGCTCGTCACCTAAAGAGGCGCCAGAGGTCCATTTCCGTCGCTTACCTCGAATCCAAGATACGATGGTCGATGGTTCCGAGTCAACCATGCGATAGAGTTTGCTCACAAACGAGCCCGAGCTGCAGCAGTCGCGCGGGATCGACGTCTTTTCACTAAAGTGCTGCATGCTCTGGGCGCGGGGGCGGCGTTGCGCGGCGGCGGCCGCAGCGGCCACGACGGCGTTGGCATTGGGGTTGCCGCCGACCGTGGCCAGCGGCAGCAGAGTGGCTGTGTCCTTCATTGGGTCTCTTCCTGTCTCCTTTGGGGCGGGTGGCGGGTTGTCTCGCTCTCGCACTTCTGTGTTGTCGCGTTCTTTTTCGTAAATGACCAAAAGGAAAGTTCAAGAGGGACAGGGGGCCCCCAAACAGCAGGAGGGTGGGTGGGTGAAAGATTACGCGCTGAGCGTAATTTACCTGCCAAAAAACGGCAGCTGATTGGGGTTATCAACCAGATTTTTCGAAACAACGGGCCTGTTTTTGGCTTGATCACGGTACACAGCTCGTTGCTGGCCCGACAGTTCAGTGCGTTTTGCCGAATCAGAGAGGGAGGAGCAGTCCCCTCCCAGATGCGCTACCCTATCCCCTGGTACAAAACAGTGTTAACCTTGGCATTTGTATGTAATAGGGATGGGGCAGCTCGATGCCATGAGGATGCCCTGCGCACAAAGATCCCATCGCAGGGCGGATGATGCGACGCTGGGTGTCGCGTCGCCAGGATTGGCTGGTTCGACCCGCCAATCAGAGAACGCCAAATGGTGGATACTTTACTGTAAACTTTCCATCTGGGAAATAAAAAACCGTGACCATCATTTGCAGCTCACGTGCTGCACTTGGATTGGGTAAGCCGGAGCGCCACATCACCATCATTCCTGATCGATGGATGTCTAGGGGACTGAAACTTCGAGCTGAAAAAATGGACCCACTTGAGCTCCGAATAGAGCGCGGTGTACATAGACTCCATAAAAAGGCTCGAATTGGAAGGTTAGAGGCCAGGGAGATGGATCGGGCCTTGGGACAGGGGAACGTTGAAGTGGGTGGGATGTGTGGAGTCTGCAGCTGGCTTTTGGCTGTTTAGCGAGTCGGCCTGATGACCCGCCAGGCTTTCAGCAGCTCCTCTCCGCTCCTCTGCTCTGTACGCTGGTCGCTCCCTCGGCCAACAGACAGACCGCAAGCAAGCGGTGCGACACGCGCCCGCTGCCTGCGCCCGAGTGTTGGTTTTTTGCCGATTGTGGGTTTTGCTGATTGTGGGTTTGTAGGTGTCAGTCAGTACGGTAGGCGCGCTGGCGAACGTCCGATACGACAGCCGTGCGCACGCCTGCCGAACAACGGACGAATTGCGTGCATGCGTGCAACAGGACGCCTGCCTTTTCCATTATTGAAACGTGAGCGCGGCTGTCCGTTGGACAAAGGATTGCGCTGGGCAGTCTGGACTTGTTGCCTTGGATGATGAAGAGGGGCCCTGAAACAGAAACGGGCACCCGCTGGGGAGGGCAACTGAGTGTAGGTTCAGTTACAGTACAGTACTGTAGCCTCACCTTGAATGCACAGCACAGCGCCCCATCTTCCCCGTGGTATGCAGGGAGGGCGGACACGCTGCTTGATCGTGGCAACCTGCACTTTGCATAGGCAGGTAGAAACTTCCACCTCGTTGGTGATCGTGGCAGCATGTGGTGTGTCCCACACTAGTTGATTGCCATAAAAGTTGCGTTCGCGGCTGCCAGCGAGAGATGGATGCGAAATGAAACGGATGGATGGATGGCTCGATGGATGCTCTCCGATTGGACGGATACCACGCGGCAGCAGCAACGAATCCATCCTCTTGATCCCTTGGAGAGGTGCCTGTGCGCTCTCTGCTCGGCTTTACACTTGATATCTCTTGTTTATCCTCCCACTCGCTCCCACACGTTCCCACTCGCCGGGATCAGTACCAGCAGCTGAACCGTCACGTTTCACAAGGGAAGAGCGAACCCATCTTGCGAGTCGCCAACACACACTCTTGTGTTCATATTCGAACGAATGGCAGACAACCGTTTCGAGTGAGTACAGTACGGATGCTGAGAGAGAACGGCGATATAGCCAAAAAAAGATAAAGAAGGCCCGCCAGAGCGCAGCAAAGTGAATCCGTTGATCGGAAAGCGAAGCCATCCAGCCAAAAAAGTAGACATACACGGCAGCAAGCACTGGCTTCTTTACGCCTGCATCTTGCACCAATGGCTGCACCTGCGCTGCACTGCACGCCGGCAGCACGCGCCTGGTCCCACCCATCCACTGCGACAGGCAGGCAGGCAACGGCTCACTCACTCAACGGTCCGCAGGCAGACCAGACCACTCATCGCTGGCGCCGAATTGGCGACATGAAGGGGGTTTCGCTTGCTCGCCGCCGGTCATGCACACTTGAGGTACAGTATTGCACCTGCCTACCGTACGCTTTGTGTACCTGCACTCTCACTGCAACATCGTGTGACAGTTTGAAGTTCATGTCGCCTTGAAAAAAGAAAAGCACGCGAGCAAAATTTGAACTGCTCGCCATTTGATTTGGCTCGGGTTTGGCTGGATTGGGATTTTAGATTCAGCATGAAGGCCCAATGGATGTTTTTTGCGAGGCCAAAAGATTCGAATCCTCCGGCCCGGTATAAAACAGGCAGCCACACTGCAACGTGGCTGCTTCGAGGTGTATGCTGGCTGCATAGACCCGAAGCAACTGATTACAGGGGTGGAAGATCCCTTGGTCCCGCGCAGCTGCCAATGGTCGGTTCAGGCAGATGACGCAGCCATATCTAAAGCAACCGGCGGTCGGATCGGATCCAGGCTTTCTTGCGCGGCGGCTGCCGTCGTCTGCGTTTGTCTTTGCGTAAGATATCAGTGGAGGAGGAGCAACGAATCGTTTGGGTGGAGCAGACGCCTTGCTTCACAAGCGCGGTTTGATGGATGGACACAAGGTCAGCTTTGGATTTTGGCGGTTTGCTCAACTGTCCTTTAGAGAGGGAGTACGTGAATGAGGAACGTAAATACAGAAGCGAGCGAACACCAGTGACTCAATGAGACAGGAAATGATGACATCCACAGACATGAATCTCCCACGCAATCGTGAAGCGAATCTATCGCACTGATTGGCAAGCAAACTGGACCTGTACATCGTTTTTTCGGCTGGACCAAAAGCGGTCATCTCGTCCCAGAAAAACACGTTCTGCAGCAAAGACACCGTTCATGTAGTTTACACGCTGTTGCCTTTCTCAGCCACGACGCAGTTGGGCTGCAAAGATAAAAGACACTCAATGCGCATACGCCGACTGCGCAAACGCCGCCACCAGCGACAAGTTGGCTTCCATCTTCATGGCCGCCGCCCAGTGTCGGACTTGGCCTCAGCACCCTCTATAAGAGCGCTGATACTGTATAAGCGCCATCGATCGGGTTACGATATGTACCCCAATGCTAAATGCGTAAGCTTAAAGGGTACGAATTTTATACCAGTAGAATAACCGGTACTCCGCTTCAGTTTTTCGCATTTGCCGCCAATCGCAAGCGATGGCCACGCCGCAGTTGTATATCTCACGCCATGGAGGTCCGGAGGGCGAGGAGCGGGCGGACGCTCAGGCTCAGCCACAGATCAACAGCAGCAGAACCGGAGGCCGCAGGGGCTCAGTTGATGACAGCGACGAGGAGGATCCGGACGAGTCTGCGTATGTGGTCCACGACATAGTTGAGATGGGCGCCATCAATCGGTTCCGCTCGCTGCTGCCCGCCAAAGCCCAGTTGGATGGTGAGCAGCACACCGACCGAATGCGTGTGATGGCCATGGAGGCCTGCCTGCTCGATAAGGACGACATGGGCTGCCTGCCGCTGCATGTAGCGTTCATCCACCAGCGAACGCGCTGTGCAAAGCATTTGCTGCGCTACTCGGATGCGCTCACGAGCGCCATGCTGCGCATCAAGTGTGGAGACCTCAACACGCCGATCGTGCATCTGCTCCTGCGTGTGGGCGCGATCAACGCAGCATTTGCGCAAGAGATCCTGGAGGAGCTATTTGGCGAGACACAGGAGCACCAGTATGGCGAAGATGTGCAAGCGTTGCTGCTCGAGAAGATGCAAGTTCGAGACGAAGAAGGCAACACGGTGTTCCAGCTCTGCGCTATCTACGACCTATCAGCGTGTTTTGAACTCCTGATTGCGTTCTACAATCGCCAGTTGGAGCTTCATAGCAGCGATCATTCAGAGCACACCAGCAAACTGCCTTCGGTGGCGAGCCTTCTCGAGAGAAGCAATCGCTTGGGGTACCGGCCGATCCATGCCGCGATGAAGTTCCACAGTGTTGATATGGCGCACAAGTTGATCACAGAGTACGAAGTGAAGGTCAACGAGACGACTATGCTCAATCAGACGCCAATGCATATCGCTTCGCTTGCCAGATTTGAAGCAGGAGTGGTGTTCTTACTGGAATCAGAGCGTGCCGATCTGTCGCTTGTGGATAATCATGGGAAAACGCCGCTCGAAGTTGCACAAGCATGCAAGTTTAGCTCAATCGAGCGCATCATTACGTCTGGTCCGGATGCCAATGCAAATGCAGAGACTGAAGCCAACGAGAAGACTCCAAACACACGCTTTTTCTTTCACCCGGATTCCTTGCGCCATTTGCCGGTGGCATATCATCGTCGTGGTGGAACTGAGCCGCCGCCTGAGAATTTAGAGCGAATCGATACGCTCGTGGATCCTACGATCGGTATCTTGCGCTCCAAGGAGTTTCAACGAGAGCATTTGACGTGGGATTATGAAATTCCGCGAGCCGATATCGCAGACGTGCTGCGAGTACACGAGTACCACTATGTGGACACCATTCGACGTGAATGCGCTAACCTCGCATTGAAGGTTGACGACGCTGAACCTCAAGAAGGTCAGGAGCACTATGATCAAAATGATCCTGAGGAGTCCAATCGTGTCTTCACACTCGATCTCGATACAGCACTGTCTCTGCGGTCGTACGAAGCAGCAACGCGAGCAGCTGGTGCTGTATGCAAGGCAGTTGATGAGGTCATCGCGGGCAAGTGCACCAACGCCTTTTGCGTCGTGCGGCCTCCGGGACACCACGCTGGTCCTGTAGGCAAAGTCACATGCAAAAATGATCCTGAGGGAAGTCACGGCTTTTGCTTGTTCAACAACGTGGCCATCGGTGCCGCGTATGCGCGCAGCCAATACAAGCGCAACGGCATCAACAAGATCGCGATCTTGGATTTCGACGTGCATCACGGAAATGGAACAGAAGAAATCGTACGGCAGTTGGTGCCCTCCACGACGGAGTACTCGTTCTCGACACCGTACGGTCACGGCAAGCAGATCGTGCATCAATACAAGCCATGGCGGAATGAAGAAGACGCGCAAAACGTTTTCTTCTGCTCCGTGCATGGTTATGGCCACAAGGACCCCGAGAATCATCCGTTGTCCAGCACCGATGCAGCCTGGTTCTATCCTGGCTCAGGAGATTCCAGTGTTAAGAAAGCACCGTTGATTTGGAACGTTGGTCTGGAATTCTGCCCCGAGGGCGCATCAGTGTCACGTCTGAAGTGGCGAAGTGCCTTCCGCGACCGGATCCTCCCAGAGCTCATGGAGTTCAAGCCCGATTTGATCTTCCTTTCAGCCGGATTCGACGCTCACAAGAGAGAAAGCGTGAACTGGGGCTACGTCTCGTTGTTGGAGCAAGACTACGAGTGGCTAGTGCATCACGTGAAGCAAGTGGCTGCCTCTTGCTGCGATGGGCGGCTTATCTCTGTGCTGGAAGGAGGATATAACTTCCATGGTCGCATGGTCTCACCCTTTGCTCGCAGTGTGGCTGCCCATGCTCGAGCGCTGATCCATCCATCTCAGGAACGGTGGTCACCTGAGGATATCGCCAAGGACGCTGCTCATGAGCGGCAAATACTGGAGAACTATCTGAATGCTCATGGCCACGCGCCAGTGCACTCAATGGAAGCCAAGAAGCGCCATGGATCCAGTGGAGAAGCCACAAACAACGAAATCGAACCACCGGCTGTTGTATCCGTGCCAATGGTGCGTGCTCGAAGCAAACGCGCGCGAAAGGATGTGGATTACGTCGCACTCGCTGCTGAGCTAGCCAAACAGGGCCATAAAGAGCAATAAACAGTCATTGACGCAGCCAATCGAGCCTTGTGGACTGGACTGCTTCCGATTCCATTCGAGGCACCAAGCACAGATCGTTCACCCATTACCTACAGTCTCCCAATGTCAGCCAAATGCAAATCTTGCACCCAATAGTACGTCCTTAAACCGAGGTAAATTCATCGAGTAACCAACGTTTCTTAACCAATAGTCACTATAAAGTGATGTCAGTAAAAACGGGAGATCTGTTTTATGCGCCGGTCTCATTCAAGTCAGTTTTGACGACCAGACGGCGCGCAATTGCAAATGCCTGGCCATTTCCACACCTGCCACTTGACTTGAGTGGGGGAGTATCAGCCATGACCATGGCTCTGCGTCCGCTTGGCTCTCTGCTGTTCATGGCGCTGGCGTTGCTGCAGCCACAGTCTGAGGCCGCTACGACCAAGGTCACGAGCTGCGACGGCAACCTGACCGCCTCTAACGCGCCCGTGCTCACTCAGCTGGCCGCTGTGCTGGGCGATTCGACCGTGAGCGCGCTGCGCACGTTCATCACGGGCACGCCCTTCGGCAAGATGCTTATCCCGTCGGAAGGAAGCACGTGTCTGGCGCATATGAACGGCACGGTGCTGGGCAACGTGGTCTCCGAGAGTCTGCAGCTGTCGCAATGTGCCGACTTCGTGAGTCTGCCCGACATTCCGTTCGTGCAGTATGCGCTCGGCAACTTCACAAGTTACAGCGAGACCGGCGAGACTAACTTCACTATCGACGCCATGCTCGAGTTCGTGCGCGACATCTCGAGCGATGAGATCGAGGATTTCTGCCAGCTGTACGTGCCCAGCGTCGTGTCCTGCTTGAGCTCGCAGCTGTTCCCGTCCCTGGCGGTCGTAGCGGCGCGCTATTCTAGCGGCTGCTGCGACGACTGGATCTCCGAGTCCGTCGCCGACTTCGACTACAGTCTCACGGGCCAGTTCACCAAGATGGCCGAGCTCTTCGGCGACCTCGTGTGTGCGCAGCAGGCCGCGTCGACCACGGTCGGCTCCCAGCGATGCGGATACACACTGATCCAGAACCTGGTGACTACAAACGACTCGACCACCATTGCTGACAAGATATTAGAAGATCTGCAAGTCCCCACGAACCAGACATGCCTCAAGGCCGAAGGAGAGGCATACACAGACGTCAATGATCTCACGGTGGTTGCATCCAGTGACCCAACTATGAGCGGTTGTCTTGTCACACTGGATCGGATCGCCTCGTGGGTCAGTGGTCTGCCCATGACCACTGACTCGAGCGACGCCACCGCACTGTTCAAAACTGGCACCTGCGTCATGGGCAGCAAACTCGCGTCCTTGGCCCAATACTTCTTCCCCGAGTCCATTCTCGACTCGATGGTCGCGTTGCTCAGTGACCAGTGCCTCCACGTCCCGATCAAGTACTCGGATGGCTGCACGTATTCGCGCACTGCGTCTCTGCAGGACTGGTCCTACGTGCCGAAGTCTGTGAGCCAAGGCGGCGGCACGGGCTCTTCGGCAGCTGACGCGTCGACCACCGCCACCAGCATTGCCATCCATACCGTGGCTCCTTCGTCGTCTACTTCGACCAGTGGCGCCACCGGCTCACGAAGAGCTACGACCGCCATCGGCTCACTTCTGGTTGCCATGGTGGCAACACTGGTGCTCTAACTACAGTAAATGGATGTCAATACAAAGATCGAGCTGCTTTGTGAGCTCAGCTGCCAATGCATCAGTCCAGAAAATCCAGCCATTATGCTGGACACGATACTCTCGTTGCACCCTAGAATCCATTCAATCACCTGCAGCAGACGAGGATTAAGTCAGCCTTCACGTTTGAATCATAATTAATTGGCGGATGCTGCAGCTCGCGCATTCCAACTGAATCAGTCGCCAAAAGATACGACCAAGGCATTCAACCCTGACGTCATCGCGATCTTCCAGCTCATGAATCATGAACTGACATCATCGTAGTATGAGACACCAAGAGCATAAACAAATCATCAGCGATCCTGCACGACGCAATCGCAGCCGCCTGCATTTGCATATTCAGGAACTGCGCTGCTTTAAGCCCAAGAGGTCCAATCGGATTCTGATGGGGCGTCATCAAGCGCTGACTGTGGTAAGCAAGTTTAATCACGATGGAAGAAAACAGCATGGCGGCCTACTGACTTGCGTTATTGCACCCGCGGCGAAATTTCTCAAGACGTGTCCATCTTGAATTTGAGATTTCAGCCAATCAGAAACCATATTGAACCCATAGAATGGCCAATCAGATTTGAGATCGGCCATTTTTAAGTGCGCGACACGTTCACCGACGCTCCGGAAATACATCCAGCGCATCCCCTCAAAGATAGATAAAGCCCACACGAAGAGATACTGTACAGTACGGGGCGCCCCTCCCTTCTGCGATTTCCATGTACACCTGTCTTTAACGATATGCCAATTGTATAATCCTGGACACGACCACAACATGGCGATCGAATTTACCCTAAAAGCCGTGCTGTCCGGCTTTCTTGCCTGGTTAATCCTGCATAGGCCTTATCCTAGTCGATCATGATACCTACCATAATCGATACATTCACTACTGCCTCATATTCATTCGCGATCAAAGGTCGATGAGGTTTTATTCCTGTGCTTACGCCCGCATCTGAGCATAGGGCACGGGGAATCAGGAGAAAAATAGGCGCAATAAAACCTCGCCCGTCGGGACTGCTGCCATCCAGTTCAGGCCAAAACGGAAAGCAAAGCGTGCGGGAAGAGCTGCCCCGTGCCGGTCGAGTGAGTCGCTCGCCTGCCTGCCGCCCTGAGCCTGATCTGTCTGCCCTCGAACCGGTCTCTCTCGGTGCATGGAAGACGACGAGGCCGCCGCCTACACGCAAATACAGACCTCCCGATCCGCCAGTGAACCGCCGTCGGGCAAGGGCATGGACGCTGTGGCTCTGGACGACCCCGCCAAGAGCGGGGCCACACCGGACTACCGCATCGTGCCGCTGCCGCAGCGGCTACAGGAACAGCCGCCGGAGTCGCTCGAGCCGTTCTGCACCAATGTCGTCATCACGTCCAAGTACACGCCCTGGAACTTCCTGCCGCTGTTCATGATCGAGTCGTTCCGCAAGGTAAGATAGAAGCGCGCTCCCCGATGCGCTCTCCTCTACTAAGCTCACAAGTGCTTGGTGTCTATCCATCGCTACAGCTCGCAAATGCGTATTTCCTGCTCGTCTCTGTGCTTCAGATGATCCCGTCGATCAGTAACACGAACGGTCTTCCGTCCAATCTGCCGGTGCTGGTCTTCATTCTGGCCGTCGACGGCGTGCTGGCTATCATCGAGGACAACCGACGCCACAAAGCCGACAACGAGGCCAACTCGGCCAGCTGCCATATTCTGACGTCCACCTACACAGGCACGAGCTCCAACATCAAACCAACGCAGGACTCGGCTATCTCCGTCATCCAGTGGGCCGATTTAACGGTCGGCACGATCGTTCAGCTGCGCAACCGTGAGACGGCGCCTGCCGATCTGCTGATTTTGTCAGTCGATGAGATGGACCCGAGCCAGCCCAGCGGCATCTGCTACGTGGAAACCAAGTCGCTCGATGGCGAAACGAACTTGAAGCTGCGTCACGCCTGCGATAACACGCTTTCTGCGCTCTCGCCGCAGCAGGTGTCGTCGCTTGCTGGCTTCCTGCGCTGTGAGCCCCCAAACCGTGTCATCAGCCGCTTTGATGGCACCCTGACTGTGAGCAGCAAGTCCCACGCAGCCCCGCAGACCGTGCAGCAGCCAGTGTCCATGAAAAACGTGCTGCTGCGTGGCTGCCAACTGCGTAACACGGACTTTATCTACGGTCTCGTTGTGAACACGGGTCCGGATACCAAGATCATGCAGAGTGCGGCCACGCCTCGCCCCAAGTGGAGCTCCATCAATCAATCCGTGAACAACATGATTATGTGGCTCTTCGCTCTGCTCTGCTTGCTCTGTATTATCGCCACGACGACGCAGATCATCTGGTTGCACGCCAACAAGACCGACAGTTTGTATCTGCAGTGGTACCCAGCGTACGTCTCCCAATGGTTCGTGGGTTTCGGATACTACTTCTTGCTCATGTACCAAATGATCCCGGTGTCTCTCTACGTCACAATTTCCACGGTCATGTTTATCCAAGCTATTTTCATGACGTGGGATCTCGACATGTACTTCGAAGAATTGGATGTGCGCATGATTGTGCGCTCGATGGGACTCAACGAAGAGCTCGGCCAGATCTCGTACGTATTTAGCGACAAGACTGGCACGTTAACGTGCAACGTGATGGAGTTCCGCAAGTGTTCCATTAACGGTGTGTCCTACGGCACTGGTACCACGGAAATTGGCCGAGCTGCTCTTCGTCGTAAGGGAATGAACGTACCTGAAGACCCTCCTGAGAACTGCGGACCGGGTAGCCACCCGAAGGTCTCGAATGTGAATTTTCAAGATGCGCGATTGTTTCGCACACTGGAAAAGAACAACGAAAAAGGATGCCCCGAAGCCAACTTCTTTCTGCACCTTGGACTTTGCCATACCGTCATTCCTGAAACTGTCGAAGGTACCGGCGAAGTTCGCTTTTCAGCATCGTCGCCGGATGAACAAGCTCTTGTCTCGGGTGCCAAGTACTTTGGATTTAACTTTGAGTCGCGTGGTCTTGGTGTTGCACGAGTGCGTGTGACTCAGAAGAGTATGATGACAAACAAAAACGCCGAATCAGAGTTGCTGGAATTCAAGATGCTTGAGGTTCTCGAATTCACTAGCGACCGGAAGCGTATGTCAGTGATCACTCAATTCCCGAACGGAGAATACTGGGTGCTCACCAAGGGCGCCGACAACATGATTTACCCGCTGCTGTCTAACTCACCGCATAATGAAGAGCTGAAAAAGGAGACGTTGAAGCACTTGGAAGTATTCGGTGACGATGGCCTGCGTACGCTCACCATTGCTTGGCGAAAAATCGACGAAAAGGAATACTTCCGTTGGCAAGAGCGATTCAAAGTGGCCAGTGCGTCTTTGGAGGAAATTGAAAAGCGCAAGAACGAACAGCCGAACCAGATTGATGAGCTTATGAGTGAAATTGAACAAAATCTTGAATTGCTGGGAGCTACTGCTATCGAAGACAAGCTACAAGATCGTGTGCCTGAAACTATTGCAAACTTGATGAAGGGTGGAATGAAAGTGTGGATGCTCACGGGCGATAAGCAAGAAACGGCCATCAACATTTCCTACGCTTGCCAGCTGATGGACAACGATATGTCCCAGCTCGTCCTCAACTGTGAACTGTTTCCTACTGCCGATGCGGTTCTTGCGCGTTTGATCGATGCGAACCGTTCGCTCCAACTTCAGCAGCAGCAACTGTTGAACGGTGATAACGGTGGTTTCACTGGCGGAAGTAATCAGAAGACGCGTATGGCTGTGGTAATCGATGGTGAATGCTTGGAAATTACTCTACTTGATGAACGCTGTCGGTCAGAATTTTTGCATCTTGCGATGGCCTGCGACGCCGTCGTCTGTTGCCGTGTTTCACCAAGTCAAAAGGCTGAAGTCGTGAGTCTGGTGCGAGCGACCAATGTGACGGCTCGTACGCTGTCCATTGGTGATGGTGCCAATGACGTTGCTATGATTCAACGTGCGCACGTGGGAGTCGGTATTTGTGGACAGGAAGGTATGCAAGCCGTTAATGCCAGCGACTACGCCATTGGTCAGTTCAGCTATTTGGAAAAACTTTTGCTTCACCATGGCCGACTGAATTACAAGCGTATGTCCATTCTTGTTGGCTACATGTTCTACAAGAATATTTTGATGGTGCTGGCGCAGTATTTCTACATGTTCACGACGGGCTCCTCAGGTCAGAAATTCTACAGTGAACTTGGCTTCCAGATGTACAATATTGCATACACCTCGATGCCGATTATTCTTTTGGGTGTGTTCGATTACGATGTGCCCTGGTCGGTGGGTCGCCGGTTCCCGCAGCTGTATCTGGTCGGCCCTCGAATGGAGTTGTTCAATAACTACACGTTTTTCAAGTGGATTTGCAGTGCTTTCTACGAATCGGCTGCGATTTTTGTCTTCGTTATTTACGGCTTCAACGACAACCTCGCGGATGCTGGCAGCGCCCCTATGGTGCAGTATGGTCTGCTTTGTTTCACATTGGTCGTTTTAATCGCCAACTTCAAGCTCTTCTTGCTGCAAATGACGTGGACAATGTACGGTGCAATCCTTTCGCTGTTGGGTGTGCTGGCGTATCTGCCGTGTACGATTGTCATTGGCAGTTACTGGGTATCATTTTTCCCGACTGATTACGGCTCGTTCCAGAACACTCTGCTGCAAGAATCATATTGGATGGTTATTCCTATTTGCTGCATCGTGTCATTGCTGCGGCACTTCGCGTGGATGGCGATTCAACGACGGTTCTACCCGGCACCGTGGCAAATCGTTCAGGAACAGTACGTTCTACGAGGCGCATTACCAGCACCCGTGGCCACGTATCTGTCTTCGTCTTCGCGTATCGACATCGAGGCTGGTATCCCAGTTGTTTCAAGTCTCAACGATGACGAGTCCACCGCCTATTTCACGAATGCTTCGCCGCTGAATGAGAAATCGGACGTGAAAGAGGTAAATTTAGCAATCTTGGATCTTCCTTCTACGCTGATCTCAGAGTCTGACCTTGAGTGTGCTTCGTTTGAGCAGCAGCTTATCGAGCAGCCACGAGCGCAGCGACACTCCTCGAGTGGCTTTGCATATAGCTACGACCCGCAGACGACAATGGCCGAGTCTTATATGGCGACGCATAGCAGAGCAACCGCATCATCGGCCTTTTCAGATGCAGAACGACGTGGTCGAGTTGCACGAGAAGACTCACGATCTTCGGAATATTCGTCTTCAGCGTCCATCACGAACGGCGCAACGACCTCAACCGTGAATAATGCCTCTCCAGGTCTTTTTGTGTAGATGAATGAAATGCATCGCTTCCGCCAGCACCAAGAAAAAACAGCAAGCAGCAGTGAAAACGTAGCCATGAACGGTGGGTGTGCCGGTGTAAAGCAAGTAAATAACAAAAACTGCTCTCAGGTAAAATTTGCCCAAATGCATCTCTCCGTTGCTTTGCACTTGTCTGCGAAAGGACGCTCGCGAGCGATTGAGCCCCAACGCACTTCGTTAATTGCGCTAGTGATCAAGCAAGCGGGAATGTTTTCGTGCAAACGCGCGTATTATCCAACGGCCGGAGCCAATTCGTCTTCTCCAAGGTTGCACAAGCGGTTTAAAGCAACGGCGACGCGCGTGTTTTCTTCCGCGACAAAGACAGCATGGAGCGACGACTCGAATCCAACCTCCGGTGAAGAGGACAGTGATGCGAGGCCGGTCAACCGATTTTCACGCAGTACCCAGGTAAACACCAGTGGCGCTTTCAAGTCCATTGGTTATGGGAGCTCGAGTAACGAAGGTCATGGTAGCAGTGACCATGATGATGGAGATGACACAAGGTCCTCGTTGATGGAGGGAGAGCTGCAGCCTTGTGGAGTGAGCATAACGGACGATGGACAAATCGTGTTTGCGGAAGACGAGGAAAAAATCAAACCGAACGAGACAACGCAAGTCAAAGCAGCTGGAGCCAGACGCTCGAAGCTACCGAGGCTCCGAGTGAAAAGGCGAGGGGGAGATTTATCTTTTGACTCCCAGATCCAACGGTGGGTTGCCAACAACCAATCGGGCGATGGTGGAGGTGATGCCGTCCGCTGCCTGTCGTCCATCCCGTGTGTTTCAGCAGGTAAGGGCTCCGTCAGCCTTGTGACCTCGAGATTAATGAAGACAACGAGCATGACCTCGATGTGTTCGACTTGTGGCGTTTGCGGACGTTGCTGTTGCAGTGTTATCTGTCGAGGAGATCGATGATCGCATCATGATGCTGATGGACCGAATCGAGCAGGACAAGCCCTGGCAGTTTGCGTACCGCTGTCTACGCGTTCCGTTTGCGATGGATCGTAAGAATGATCGGATGGATTTTATGTTTGAATGCTGGGATGCATTCTGGCAACACCACGGTCACGCGATTTGGGAGAGAAACTATTGGGCTCCACTGCAAGTAGGATCCACCAAGTACAACCAGCGTAAGTGGCGACAGAGAGCTGCCAAGCGTGCGTTTTACGAGCTGTCTGTTGATCTGAATGCGAAGCTGGGCTTACCGTTCTGGTATCGACTGCGTCGTGAGATCTACGAAGGCTGGTGGTACCGCTCTTCCCCGTTTGCGTTGCGTCGACTGTTTCAAAATGATCGCCGGGGCTTCGACGAGTACATGTCGCGGTCACGGCACCGCAAGCGCTGGCCCCGGGGAAAGAAGGTTGCAAGGGGAATCGATCCAACTTGGTGTCTGGGATGGCAGGAAGGCGACGAAACCACCGACTACGAGCATATTAACAGCGAGAGCAAGGGTGAAGCGAGTGACACTGTCAGCTCTGAGAGTGAAGAACAGAGTGAGAGCGATATCATGGGGCAAAAAGAGCAGAGTGACAACGAGAGCTTGGAGAGTTTGGAATCAGATGAGAGTCTGGAGGCAAATGAAAACCTTGAGAACGAGACAGATGAAGAGAGTCCGGACACGAAAGAACTCTTTGGAATTGGTGCATCTGATAGCGACGGAGACGGAGACATCAGTGACGATGAATTTAGCGACGACGAAAGGGATATGGGCAGCAGCTCAAGCAGCAGTGATTCCGATGGCCCCCAGTGCGACCAAGTAAACCAGCGCAGCGTCATGATGGCGTTGTGACTGCGTCATTTCATTTTCTGTGTCTTTTCGGACGTTTCTCTGGCTAACTGAAGAATGGAGATCCGCTGCGGGGATGTCAGCGACGCGCGCTGCTTGAGCGCGAGTGTGAATTCTTTGAAAGAGAGGTCGTGGCCCACGATCTGCTGCATCCAGTCGCGCAGCATTTTCTCCTCTTTCTTGGAGATCTATCGAGTGAGTGGTTTGTTTGTAGTGAGTCCTCAAAAAAATACGAATACCAGTCAGTCATTTCTGTCCATCTTGACTTACGTTAAACTCGATGCGGTTGAACCCCAAGATCATCTCGTCCACCGTGATGCTCTGGTCGTTGTCGTGGTCGATTGCCATGTACACGTCGCGCGCTCGGAAGCCGTGGTCCTTGATGTACTTGTCCAGGCGCTTGAAGAAGGGCGGCGGATAGCCATCCTGCCGAGTGCTGGAGGCCGAAGAGAAGAGCGAGAGCGACATGGGAGCCTGCATCCATAGATGTCAGCTCAGTCATTATCAACGCAGCCAATGACTAACCGTCTGGCGCTGCAGAATGGACGGCGGCACGACTTGAGACTCGAGAGGCGGCTCGTACTTGCTGCGTGTCGGATCTCCATAGAACTAAACAGCGTCACAGAAGCCACAACCATCAGATGAAGGCAAGCTATAGAGTACCTGCGGTTGCGATGATGATCTGTAGAAGCAGCTGCAGCAGCGGAGACCGTGGCTACTTGTCTGGCCCATGTGATATGGCTGCTCAATGGATATTCATTCCGTCAAGTGACCCTTTGCAACGATCCGACTAAATGATCCGCTCGAGTCGATTCGGTTATCGCACCAAGTCGAGTCGTGTCTCGAAGAATCTTTATACTGTATCATGCACATGATATTTTGGAAGTCCTATGCAATAATAAATAACGTTTGTAGGCTTGCTCATTCATTGATTACATTCCGTGCTACGTAGTCATGAAGATTTGATTGAAACATGAAAATCTGGCATCAACTGGACGTCCACTAGCGCAATAGCAATGCAGTCAAGCGGCTTCCTTGAGACGCTTTGCCGTTTCCCTTGTACATGATGCTTAGCTTGTCATGAGCCTTCAATTCCAGTATCGTCATGAGGGGGGATGACGTGCAGCCGTTCGAGCTAGAGTCAAAGCACAAACCCACAGACTGATCTCCTTTCATCAAGCTGAATATTTCGCCGCCGCTGTTGTTGCTGCTATGCCGAAGAACGACGTGGGTCATGTACACGCCAGACACCAAAACTTCAATTGTCCCCGACTGATCAATCTTGAACTGCTTACCACCGGAACGCCATTTGACCACGGTATTTGTCTTGGCTGCATCGATACTAGTCGTGTCCAAACAGATCAGCTTTCGAGAAGCAACTTGACTGCGCAACTTGGCCAGTTCTTCTTCTTGATCTCGAAGCTTTGATTCCAAAATATCCACTTTCTCCAACGGAATCGGCTTCAGATCAAACTTGTACGTCGGCGTCCACACTGACGCAAACACTTTGAGCTTCAGCGTGAATTCCAAGCTCAAGT